>APFE031471016.1:39848-68902 GCA_000404065.3 Pinus taeda | reverse complement strand
TAACAGTTTTCATCATTGACTGGTAATCAGACGATGTTCATGCATGTTCGACTTCGACTCCTATATTCACATGCTTGAACTTGTACTGTGTTCGGGTCAAGTTGGAGCGCAAGACCCCAGATTGTGCATATTGAGATCCGGGTTGCATTTTGTGGATTATCATAATCAGTACATGACTCATTCATTGGATGGCTGCGACCATACCTGAGTCCATTCATAGATCCTCATCGGATGGCTGCGTCCATGCCTGGGATCCAGTTTTTATACTCTGTTACGGATGGCTGTGCCCATACCATATATATCATGTACTTGAGATATCAGTTGTGCTTCTTTTTGCAGGTTCTCCGGCGGCAGTGTTTTCAGTCACACATGTTCTTGTAAAGCATTTCACCCCACTCTCTCTTGGGCCTCATGCTTTAGGGGGCATCTGTTACACAGTAATTTGTCACCATTTTTCACCATCCCTGTTACCCCTCTCCTGCATCTTGGAGGACACATTCCGGGACTTGTGAGAAGTGACAAGACTTGAAACCACTTGCATTATTCACCTCTAAACATGAGCTTCATATGACCTTAAGACATCTCCTGCTCTTTGCCCTTAAAAACAACCCTTTTTGGATTAGCGTTGGTCCCCTGTGTTATGCCCGCGCCAATGGGGAAAATCCTATTGAAAGGGCGCGCCATTAGCGCTCTATCCCAAGTCGCAATCGCGCCAACCATTTTGGGCAAAGTTTTGAACTAATCAAACCTCCGAAGGTTCTGTCCAATTCATTCAACAACTGACTCCAAGTTAAGCGAGGATGGTTTGGCTTCGAATCTCATTGGATGGAAAGTAGTTTGCCACCATTCCATGGAAGTTTCCAAGTGATGAAGCCAAATCCATTATTGTTGTGATTGACCTTATCTCTTCCTTTTCCCCTATAAAAGCTTGTCTCCATGGCTTGAGCAAGCTAGTTCTAGTTCTGACTCTAGTGGCAATACTTGTGCGGAAAGGAAGATATCAAAAGATTGGAGTTGCAAGAAGCCTTCTTTGTATCCATAAGGCTTTACCTAAGTAAGGAGACCTTGTTGCGAAAGAGAGAGAGAGCTTTTCCCTCACCCCTTCAAGCTTTTGCAAGACTTGTATAACTGAGCACCCAGCCAAAGGAGGACTTGACGTCAGGATGCTGGTTGTATTCTCCTTTGTTGATTATTAATAAAATAGATGGCTATCATTATGGTTCCATTCTCGTTGTACTTGTAATGGTTGATGTTGAATTATATCCTTCCTGACTGATATATAATTGCATATATTAGATTTCACGCTTGTGTTTGTGTTGTTCTCTTTGTGTGCAAGTGTCCATTCACAAGGATAGTGGAGGATTGTGACCGGCTGAGGCAAAGGAACGTGGGCGACATCTCTTCTACAAACGAAAGCATTGGAATTCAAGTAGGTCTTCATCACCTACCTTTTTATTTGCAATTAGGAACTTGCGTGATAGCATTGTTAATTGTTGCTAGACCCATTCTGGGCTAGTAGGGATCGCCTCTATCCGTAGAGGGGATTTACCTCTCCAACAGTTTCTTCATTGAATGATTTCGTTACAAGCATTTCCAGTTCTTGCCATTACATTTAGAAGTTTTTTTTCAACATTTAGTTACTTTTGCAGAAGCACTATACTACTAGCATTACTCTGACATGACCGCCTCAAAATGAGTACACTCTTTGAGATAACAAATCATACCTGGATTGATAATTAATGTAGGGTAAATAGAGGTGAAAAAGACCCTTTTTACTGCTCAACATTTTGGCGCCATTGCCGGGGAGAGTGTAGCCATTTGTTTCTTTTCAGAGTAGTGTAAGTATATGCTAGGAGGGGATTGGGTTTAAAAATAGAAGGTAAGAACCTGCGTACAGAGCATGTAACAACCCTGCTCCCCTGCCCACTTTCCTGCAGATTTGATGTTGTATTTGGGTAGAAATGAACATTTGATTTGTGTACATGACTAAGCATAAAAAGCCTGAAAAGAATCCTAAACCAATACCCGAGACTGATAAAGCTAAGGGGCCGGTGACCCTTGGTTGATCGACCTTTATAGACGAAATCCTTAAAAAAGTAGAATCTTAGCCTTTAGTAGGACCTAGAAAAGTTGCTTCCAGACAACCTACTAGTTCCCTTCAGGCCACAGGATCACCATCTGTAGCCTTTGCTGAGGTGTGCAGCTAAACTGAGGAGCAATATTTTCAGGAAATTGAGAATTCTAGCCCAAAATCATTGCAGGAAGGGAACCTTAGTAATCTCCGCGAAGGGAGAGGAGAAACAGGGGAAACTGAAGAACCAAGATCTCCTCTTGGAGTAATTCAGCCATTAAGCACCGCAGATAAGGGAAGTTCTACAAAAATCATTCATAATGAAGTTGAAGAACCTCAAGAGCCAAAATCCCCCCAGACAATAGGAACTCTCATCATCCCAGACAAAGGAAGTGTTGTTAAGGCCATTTCTGTTAAGGCCATCCCTGTTTCGTCTAACCAACCTAAGAATAACCTCCTAGAAATCCTGGAAGGTTATTAGCACATATTTGACCAAATGGCCCAGAACCAACCAAACACTCAAACCTCCACACTGCAATATCCCATTGTAGATACTATAGTCAATGCACCTATGAAGGCAGTTACTCTCCAACATATCCCTACATTTCATGGCCTAACATCGGGAGACCCAGATGCATTTTTGTTTGAATTCGATGTGCTATTCAGAGGATATGACTATACCCCCGATCCCCAAAAAGTGAAACTATTTCCCTCTACATTAAAAGGAGCTGCTTTATGATGGTTTATGGGGTTGGGTGGAGGTGTTATAAATGACTGGGATCAGATGAAAGGTCCTTTCCTAAAGAAATATCAATATTATTGTAGATCTAGAGAGTTAAAAGATGAAATATTTTAGATCGTAGCTAGACCTAATGAAACACTAGAGGAATATGTTGAATGTTTTTAGTATAATCTTCAAAGATCTCCATATGGATCATTACCCTTACCTGATAATTTATTAAAAACAACATTAATTAAAGGTATGAAGGAAAAATGAATTGAAACATTGAATATTATGGGAAAAGCAGACATTTAGCAAGAAGATTTTGCTAACATTATTGATTTATGTATCAGGAGTTCACGAGGAGGCACAAGGCTAAAACCAACGAAACATGACAGGTTTACAAGGGACAACAAGATCTCTCGAGAAGGAGTAACTCACGCGGAAATTGGAAATTTATTAGAAAATTTCAAAACTGATATATTGGGGAATCTGATAACGCAACTCGATATTATGCAAGCCAAATAGAAACAAGTAGAGGCAGAGCAAAATCTGGCAATATTCTGTCCCGGATGCAGAAAGAAACACAACCACGAAGAGTGCCCGTTAGATGCGGTTCAAGTTTGCACCATTTGTACAAAAGACCCCTCTACAAAAAGCTATCCCTCACTTCCTAGTTTGAAAGAACTATATAAAGAAGTGAAAGAAGAACCAGAACTGGTGTACCTACTTAATTAGTGCTGTTAATGGCAACCATGACAATCAGGTATATTCCCCAATCCAGCTTTTTCTTTCCAACCTCCACAATATCATGCTCAGCAATATAATACAATGTGGTAAAATCAACCTCCCTTCTCAAATTGGTCACAACAACCATTTCCTTCACCATCGTCGTGGCCGAATTAAGCAAGCCAATATATTTGGCCAAATTTTCCCTATGCCCCACCATATTGGCAAAACAATGTGTATCCAGCACAATGGTCCCCTCCTACTTCGGAGAGCCAAGCTTGGTAGACAAACTGGCAAAGACTGAGGAATTAGCCAGTAGGAACCATTCCATTCCCTCAACCTACACTGCTAGCACTACAACAAAACCCCTAGTCCAACTTAAGACTGCAACTCCTAGCCCAACCCAACCCCAATCCAAATAATAGACCGGTCCAATCTGTTCAAATAATTAAAACACCAAAGCTAGAAACAGATCTAAAGGAGTGCAATGACCTTCAATTAAGGTTTGGGTGCATTATAGAGACTGAGGGAGATAAAAATGTTCAAGCTGAAAATCAGTTACCTATAGAACAACCATTACAAGAAGAAGATGTGGCTAGAAAACAGAATCATGACCAAGCAACCACATCTTCTCCCCCATTCCTAGAATGATTAATTATACTACGACCTATAGAACATCCTGATTTTGATACTCTGGGAGAACTTAAGAACCTGTACATAAAAATCCCACTCCTCCAAGCCATCCAAGACATCCCAATATATGCAAAGACCATCAAAGATCTATGTATAAAAAAACCAAGGAGGAGAATAACAAATAACCCAACAGTCCAAGTAATTAGCACCTCATCTGACCTGTTATCAGGTAGAGAAGAACATGTCAAATATGAATATCTAGGAAATCCAATAGTGACCATAAAAATCAATGGACAAACCTTTTCAAATGCCTTAGTTGATTTAGGGGCTGCAATCAATATCTTAACAATCACTACTTGTCAAAAACTAGGCATTACATCAGTAGAACCGACCTCCACTTTATTAGAACTGGCTGACTGATCTATGGTTAGGCCAGAAGGCACACTACATGATGTCATGGTATCCATTGATTCCTGGGAATATCCTACCAACTTTCTTATAATAAACCCCCAAAACCGACTTGATGGACACCCATTAATTTTAGGCAGACCTTGGCTTGCAACCGCTGATGCTTACATTGGCTACTGACAAGGCAGTATGACCATAACTAGAGGGAGTAATATCAAGAATCTAGCCCTATACCATCTAGCCCCGCCAAGTGTAACAATAATAAAAACTAACAAACATCCTGTATCATACCTTACCGAAAATATTAGATCCCCATTAACTATATAAGATTCCCTCGATGTCAAAGATCAAACAGAGGATGATGTTATTAACAACAAGCTGAAGCTAGATCCCACATACAATGTCACATGATAAAGGCAGCATTTGACAATGAATTGAAAGAAGATCCTCTCAAAGGCACTCATGATCAAACAATACCTACTACCTCTATTTCAAATAGAAAACTATAGAGATTGAGCCAGGAAAAACTTTAAACATTAACAGTAACCTAACTCCTCAACAAGAAGAGAAACTGATCCAACTACTACTAAAATACAAGGAAGCATTTGCATGGGATTATCCAGATATGAAGGGAATCACCCCCCAGTTATGTACACACCACATTTATACAGAAAAGGATGCAAGACCTGTTCGCCAACCCCAAAGAAGACTTAACCCTCATTTAAAAGACATTGTGAAAGCTGAACTACAAAAAATTTTAGATGTAAACTTTATTTATCATATCTCTGATAGAAAATGGGTCTCTCCACTTGTAGTGGTGCCAAAGAATAATGGAAAGTGGAGGATTTGTGTAGATTACAGAGAATTAAATAAAGCAACCCAGAAAGACCACTTTCCCCTTCCATTCATTGACCAAGTATTAGATACATTAGGGAGAAAGAAATTCTTTTCTTTCTTGGATGGCTTCAGTGGATACAATCCGATTCAGATTGCCCCTGAAGACCAAGACAAAACTACTTTTACTTGTCCTTGGGGAATGTTTGCCTATAGAGTTTTACCCTTTGGCATATGCAATGCCCCTGCCACATTTCAAAGGGCTATCCTTAGCATCTTTTCAGATTTAATAAATGAAGGGCTCGAAGTATACATGGATGATTTCACACCATATGGAGATGATTTTGACCCAGCACTAGACACATTAGAAAAGATGTTGCAATGATGTATCGCTACCAGGCTCTCCCCGAGCCATGAAAAATGCTATATGATGATGAGTGAAGGCCTCATCCTAGGTCATTATATCTTAGTAGATGGAATACAGGTAGATCTAGCCAAAATTCAAATAATCTTATTAATACCTACTCCTACCACACAGACATAGGTACACAGTTTTCATGGATATTCTGGTTATTACAAGAGATTTATAGAACATTTTTCTCACATTGTTGCACCCCTGTATGCACTAATAGGGAATGTTGACTTTGTTTGGACAGATAAATGTGACCGTGCTTTTAAGGATCTGAAAAATCTTGTGTCAACAACCCCAGTACTCAGAGGCCAAATTGGGACCTGTCATTTCAAATTTCATCAGATGCTTCAGACACAACTATCAGAGCAGTCCTTGGGCTAGAAGAAGACAAAAAACCATACACAATTTATTATATTAGCAAGAATTTGTCTCCTGCTGAGTTGAACTATATTGTTACTGCAAAATAATTTTTAGCTGTAATACATGTAGATAAATTTATGCATTACATCACTGGATATCCTGTTGTTTTATATACAGATCACTCTGCCATAAAATATTTAGCAAATAAACCAATTACAAACAATAGAGTAACAAGAAGGCTGATTTTATTGCAAGAATTCGACATCACAACAAAATATCGACTTGGAAAAGAAAACCCTATAGTTGACTTTCTCTCATGAATGCCCAAACTAGTGGGCACAACAACAGTCGAAGATCAATTTCCAGATGAGCATTTGTTCGCTATGACAATCAAAACACCCTGGTATGCTGATGTTGCGAATTATTTAGCAGTAGACAAATTACCAAAACATTTGACTCCCAATGAACGAAAGCAGATTGTCCAGTGTAGTACCCGATTTTCTTGGATTGGGGGCTACCTATTTCATAGAAGAGTAGATATGCACATTAGAAGATGCATCTGTGAAGATGAAATTTTTGACATTTCGAAAGCCTGTCATGACGGACCATGTGGCGGACATTTCGCAAATAGAAGAACTGGTCGCAAAGTTCTACAAACAGGGTATTATTGGTCCATAATCTTCAAAGATGCAAAGAAATTTGTTCAAGCTTATGACAGTTGTCAAAGAGCAGGATGCCCTAGATAGTCCGACGAAATGCCTCTGAACCCACAGTTAGTCATTGAACCATTTGAGTGTTGGGCGCTCGATTTTGTTGGTCCGAACAATCCATCATCAAACCAGAAAGCATATATTTTGGTAGCAACAAAATATGTCACTAAACGGGTTGAAGCAGAGGCATTGCCAAGAGCTATGGAGGATTCCGCCATTCAATTCCTATTCCACATATTTGTGCAATATGGCCTCCCAAGAGACATAATCACGGATGGAGGATCACAGTTTTCTAGTAATAATATTGCTGCAACACTAAAAAACTATCATATTCAGCATAAAATTACCTCTCCATACCACCCACATGCAAATGGCAAAGTAGAAAGCACGAATAAAGTAATAGAAGCAATACTGAAAAAAAACATTGTGTCATAGAGACGCGATTGGGCTACAAGATTACCGGAAGCCTTGTGCGCATACAGAACAACATGGAGAAGCACTACTGGTTACTCACCATATCTACTAGTATTTGGAAAAGAACCCATCTTTCCTATAGAATTTGAAATACAGACCTTGAGAACAGCACAAGAAGTCAGTCTAGATTTACACAAGGCCCAGATTAATAGACTACAGCAAATTAATGAGCTAGATGAAATCAAGCTCTCTTCTCTTCAACATACCACATTGATCCATCAATAGAGAGCCAAATGGCACAATGCCCTCATCAAAAAGAAAGTGTTCCGCAGAGGAGATTGGGTGCTCCTATACGATTCCAGGTTTCAGGATTTTCTGGGGAAACTCCAGACTCACTGGTTGGGACCATACGAAATCCAGAAGGTACGTGACAATGGCACCATTACTTTAACCACCATCGATGGATCTGTACACACCTTTAAGGCAAATGGCCACCGAGTTTGACTGTACCGCAAACCACTTACTCAAGAATCCTTCTACCAAAAACTCTGGGAAGACTCCGACATGTAGATTCTAGTTGAGAAAAAGAACTCTTCCTCCCATTTGGTTCATTAAGTGATTTGATTTCTTTTTAATTTTGTACATAATCCTTTTGATTGTGTAAATTACTTTCTGTACAGATTTCTGCATTTCTGCAACTTTTTGCATTTTTCTGTTCCTTTCTGATGGAAAAAAAATTTCACCATTCTGTTGTTCCTTTTCGAAGGAACAACACTTCTGCATTTTGTTGTTCCTTTTCAAAGGAACAACAGTTACACCATTTTTCTGTTCCTTTTCGAAGGAACAAAACTTTTGCATTATGTTGTTCCTTTCTGAAGGAACAACATTTCAACCATTTGCTGTCCCTTTCTGAAGGAACAACAATTTTGCATTCTGTTGTTCCATTATGAAGGAACAACATTTCCATTGTTTTGTTGTTCCTTTCCGAAGGAAAAAAACTTTCACATTTTGTTGTTCCTTTCCGATGGAACAACACTTTCACGTTTTGTTGTACCTTTCCGAAGGAACAACATTTCTACATTTTTCTTGTTCCTTTCCAAAGGAACAACACTTCTGCCTTTCTACTGTTCCTTTCTGAAGGAACAACACTTTTACATTTTGTTGTTCCTTTCTGAAGGAAAAACACTTCTACATTTTTGCTGTTCTTTTCCGAAGGAACAACACTTTCATTTTCTATTGTTCCTTTCTGAAGGAACAACATTTTCATTTTTCTGCTGTTCCTTTCCGAAGGAACAACACTTTCATTTTTCTGTTGTTCCTTTCCGAAGGAAGAACATTTTCACATTTTTTTTGCCCTTGTTATCTTTGTTGTTCCAATTAAGGGACAGCTGCTGTTCTGCTTAATGAACAACAATTTCAAGCATGTTTCCCTTTTGCTTGTGGTTTTGTGTATAGTAGCTGTTCTATCCTGAGAACAACATTTTTAGAGTGCATTTTCTTTTTTTGTGTGTGTTTTACCATTTAGATCATTTTTTTGAGTTACGGTCATCTAAAGCACAACTATACATTTATGCAACAATACAAAAACTAGAGGATATTGAAATCAACAAATTATATAAAAATTGTTATCTTTAGAAGAAACTGCTTTGAATTGATGAGAGAAAAGAGGAAAGGACACAACTATTGATCACCTTGTTGTCATTATTTTACTAACACCGATATGATTAATTATTTTTATCATGATGGTTCTTCCTAAATCCCCATAATTATCTTTGATCATTATTATTGAGTAAGAATAACGGTATATTTTTCTCTATTGAGATGTTAAAACTTATTCCACCATCCCTACTCTTGAGGAGTGATGAAGCACCCTCTATATATAAATAGGAAAAGTGCTATATAAAAGAAAAAAGAAGAAAAAGAAAAATGTTTATATGATTGCTAACATGATTTGTCAGACGAAGGATAGGAGGTCTCATCAAGAGCCAACCTACCATGATCATAAGGAAGAAAGTGAAGTGGCATTCCCACTAAGGCCACCACACCAGGGATATGATCCAAGAGGCACATCAGAAAAGAAAAAGTCCTTCGAACAGGAGGTCTCATCATGAGCCGACCTGCCCACCTTTCACTCATTCCTGGTGAATGGCATTGTGATTCATCTCATTACCAAGCCAGCATAATGGCCTCCATTATGACATTGCACAACACGTTCCTAGGCATACACAAAGGATTATGGTTCCAAGAGTGAAATAAACAACTCTGTCAAGGTTATGGACACCTGTGGGCTACAGAGCTCTGTTGATGGTATTGAAGTCATATTTCTTATACACCAATAGTAATTATAAAACCCTTCTTCTTATATCTTTATAAATGGTCCAAATAAGATTATGTATATAACCCTTTCGAACCTTTGATACATGAAAATCAATTACAAATCAATTATGATGGTTAAATTTGATAATGACCACATAGGACCTTTTATGCATGTCAACTATCCCATCCTCCAATTCTCGCATCATATCACGACATTTCCTTATTCATTAAGCGATTCTATTATACGCCTCGATTTTGGAAATCCGCTCATCGTTGTAAACATGGCATTTCTATATACGTTGTTCCTTTATGACTCTATACTATGACAGTTCAGCACACTGCTCCTTCATTTGATAGTCGAGGACAACATATCATATTGCAGGGGGGGCACAGGTGATCCCCATAATTCGCTGGCATACATGTCAGCTCATCATTCGGAAGAATTAATGACTCGAGAATAGCAATGCTTAACGGTATTTTGTTTCCCAATATGTATGCCTTGTTGTTCCGAAGTTATTTCTGTGTTTTTCTCTTCAAAAATTAGTAGTAAGTTTGAAATTTGAAAAGCTTGTTGTTCCATCATCTTCTCTGTGTTTGCTAACAGTGAGCTAAAAATTTGAATAGCCTACTGTTCCATTACCGTCTCTGTGTTTTTTTATAGTGTGCTAAGCATGGGAGGAAGATCAATTCATAGTGGGCCACAGGTGTTGATGGTCTCTGATGCTGCACTAGAGTTCCTAGCGAGGGTAGGATGGATAACTTACCTTAACCGTCTACAACAATCCAATGAGACGGTGGCAATTGAGTTTCTACAGAACCTACATGAACATTATTCCATGGTGAGAGGGAGACAGATAGTGGTCACCGACGATATAATTGCAGACTGGACATGTGTGGACTTTGAAAAAGGTGAGACTGCGGGATGCCATGAAAATCTTCCAGGTTGAAGGGCAAAACCTGAATGTAAAAGGGAAGGGAATTTTACTAGCAACCATAGGAGAGCCATGGGCAGAATTGGTGAGAATTATCTAGAGCTACATCGCTTGTGATGGCAGGAAAGACATGGTAAGACCATACCATCTTAAACTTTTGGCTGTGTTAAAGCAAAAATGCACTGTGAATTTGCTTGTGTTTTTAAATTCTTTATTACATGATGTTGACCGAAGTATGAAGAAATATCGCCATCTAGAGTCAGTAGTAAGCCACCATGGGTTAATACAACTGATAGTTAGCCACAGTCTTACCGAACAACAGAGCAGTTGGGAAGAACTGGTTTTCACAATAGATGGGGGACTGGCTTTGCCAGCCCCAAAACGAAAGCATGTGCCTATACATCGAGCAGACCACTGAAATGAAGGAAATCTATTATATTGGCAAGGATCAGGGGAATGCTAAGAAATTACCAAGAAGATAGTAGTCAACCTATAGAGATACCCAATTCAGGAGATGAAGAACCCCCACAATTGGAAGGTGGGGAGAATGAAAAAGAATTGGAGGAAAATGATGAAGGAGAACCAGAGGAAGAGACTGAGCAATCCAGTCAGAAGGAAGAGGAAGCAAAGCAATGCAACAAAAGTCCACCACAAAACCAGCTGCAAGAAGATGAGTTGGCGAATATGTCCAAGCTCATAGCCCACTTAACCCCCACACCAAATAAGGACCGCAAGAGCACTCTGTTCATGACAAAAGTGCACCCGAGGAACTGTGTGATGAGGAAGAAGGACCACATGAGCACTCTACCCATGATGAAAGTGCATCCAAAGATCTGTATGATGAAGAGGAAGGAGAAGAGGATCAATCTGCTCATGATGAGAGTGTATTTGGGAAGAAGAGTGACAAGAATGAAGAAGAGGAACAATCTGTTCCTAGTCAAAATACACCAAAAGAATTTCATGATGAAGAGGAGGTAGAGGAAGAAGCTGCTCAGGAAACAACCGAGCAAGCTAGGGTTTCTACCCCTGAACTACCAGATCAGCATAGTAATGAAGAAGCACCCCAAGAAGAAAATAAGGAAATTGGCCAAGACGAAGGCACAACACTTGAGGTACAAAGCCTAGGCCCTAGTAAACGAATGATTGTTCCTTCCAGGAAAACAAAGGAAATTAAAAGATTGCAAAAGGAACAATAGAGACTGCTTAACATGATTAAGAAACTTCGACAACAGATAAGGGTTTTCTAAAATGGGGAAGAAGTGAAAAGGAACCTCTGTGCTAAAGCATGCAACTGCTCAGACAAAACCCCTTAAGAAAAAGATAAAGAGGACTCAAGTCCAACCTGCCATTCAAAACCGAAAGTAACAACATCTGGTTATTGTCCATGTCAAAGTATAAATAGAGAACGTATCGACCTGTGACAAGGAAATTCAGATAAGGGCACCATCCTCTAAGGAAACTCGGACCATAAAGATGAGACGTTGAGATAAGAAGATCCAAGTAGATCTCCCGCCTATAACTATTATGTTGGATAATGACCCGAGGATAGTAACTCTGTGAAAGCATTTGGCACAAGCCCAACAAACAATAGAGAAACTTACAAAGCAGACTGTTCCTAGAGAAAAATATCAAAAATTACAACAGAAACTGAAGAACGTTAATATGTTTGAAAGGCAGAAGAAAGAGTCAAAATGGTAACTCATAGACTAGACATAGTCATCAAACAAATCGATACCTTATGCTCTATGTATACTAACGTTCTAGCATGTAGGACACCTGCTAGGAACTATGCTTTGTTTTTAATGGAAATATATTTACAATTGAAAATTAAATCTGTCAAAACAGGAGTACCTATAGAGATAAAAACCATTGATGACTTCATAAATAGTTGTAAGCATTACGGGGTGAAAGTTCAGTGATTGTTATGTGAATTCTATTTGCACAATCTTGTATTAGATGGAGAAACAGATCAGAACCCTAGCCCTTTTGTGGGTGATGTCCAACTACAGGCATTCATTTCTTTTGGTGTTAATCAAATAATGTGGGTTAAAGCCTACAATGTCTTTCAAAGGCAGTAGAATGTATTAGACTTATGGGTGAGAGGTGAACCTAGAGACCCACAACAATTATGGAATAAACATAGGAGCCTAATGAGAAGTCAAGGAGTGATCGAGGCATTGGGACCTATTCATACATCAGTCATTCAGCAAGGGATAGAATACTTCTTTACCATCAAAGACCTCGCCATAGTAATAGCCAAAATTAGATACCAGACTTCTAATCCGAACATCCAAAACCGAGAACCATTCAATTATGAGAACTTTAAGTTAGTTACTGACCACTTGGGGATCTATGGTGACCTCATTTTGATGGAAGGATTGTCTTCGTTAGGCTGTAGGTTCAGAAGTCCAATTATTTGGCACCCTGCACCAAGATATCAAGCCTTATATGAAATGCCTAAAGGTTAGACAAAACATTTTTTTGAATTCTTAGCTAGTCATCATGGTTGTAGACCACCTCATGAGATCCCTTCTCCAGCCTACTCCCTAACTGCCTTGCATGTCAATTACAATGTTTTCATGAGGGCATGAAAAAGGGTAAGCAGGGGGGTGTGTTGAGCACTAGAGAAGGTATGTGATTACCACTTATTTTGTCATCTTTTCCTTAAATTCATATCTTCTTTACATTATGAAATAAGTATATGGTGAAAGATTATGATAAAGTTTAGAAAAATTGTGTGCAACGTAAAATGACTAATAATTACCCTCTTCCTATACAGAAAAAGAAGAAAACAGAAGATCGCCATTCCAAAGGAAAAGACAAGACAAAGTTAACTATTGTCCCTTTGATAGGGAACCCCATCCAAACGAGGCAATCCAAATTGGAGCGTATCAACCAGGAAAAGGAAGAGGAGATACCAAATCGGCGCAAGAGAACAAGATGATAACTGAGAACTAACAATATGGCGAATACCTTAGGATCCTTTGATTCTAAGGGATTGCTACCTTAACAATTCTCTGTATCATTGATATCTCTGCTTGGCTACTATAAGAAGGGACAACATTGCTAGCCCAAGGGATAGACTATTTTTGTTTTTATGAAATTCACTATTGTAACTGAAACTTTTATCATCGACTCTTTTTCAAAGAGCGATTGTTGTAACTCTATTTTGATGCTTAATATATAAACTCTAGTTACTTTTCCGTCTTTGATTTGGGAGTAATCTTAAGCAGTGTGTCCCTAGAGGCTAAGGGCCCGACCCTGGTGGATCACTTACTATACCATTATTTTCTGATTCTAAGTCGCATGTGGTTTGATCTCACTTATTTGCTTTGTTCAATAATCTGTTGTTCTTTACTATTTCATGTATTAGCTCTCGTATATTTCCTTCCTATTTGAATAGTAATGCTATTCTCTGTAACAGGAATGTTATGCTATTCATTCTAAACTTATATCGCATTGTCGTTCCTTTAATGAACTGATATTATCATATAACATTGTTGTTCCTTCCAGATTTCCATTGTTGTTCGTTTACAGAGTAACAGTGTTGTGTATTTATAAATCGATGTTATTGTCTATCTATCTATGGTTTACTTCCAAATGTGATTGTTGTTCATTTGGGATTACTGTTCCATTATGATCACAATTGTTGTTTCTTCATAATCGTGATTAATAACTATTGTACCGAAACTCAAATTACTGTTTCTTTCAATATAGAAGTGCTGTGTGTAATATTCGATTTGGTTTGCTATGAATTTACATTTGATTCAAGTTGCTGTTCAATATTTCAATACTTCACTTTAGTTTGTTGTTCCATTTCCATTTATTGTTTAAATCATTTCTGAGATAAAGATTGTTGCTTAATCCCTGTAGATTACACTTACTGCCTCATTCATTTCTATAGATTAAAGATTTGTTGTTCAATCTTGTTAAATAGATTAGTTGATGTTCCTTTTTCTGTTATTTCAATTATCATTGCTTTGGTATGAACAGAATGATCTAAAACTGTAGTGAACATTGACTATTGTGTCCAATTCCCAGGTTGATGATATTTTCTTTTATTGCTTTTCAATTACATCAATTTATAAAGGGAAGAGTTATTATTACTGAACCCTTGATTGATGAAGTACTATAGTTTCTTCATTGAATGATTTAGTTACAAGAATTTCCAGTTCTTGCCATTACATTTAAAAGTTTGTTTTCAACATTTAGTTACATTTGCAGAAGCACTATACTACTAGCATTACTCTGACAAATGACTGCCTCAAACTGAGTACATTATTTGAGATAACAAATCATACCTGGATTGATAATTAATGTAGGGTAAATAGAGGTGAAAAAGACCCTTTTTACTGCTCGACAGTACCCTACCAAGGTCTTCTAGCAACAAAACAAAGAGGTCCTGCAGAATTTGGGACTGTTTCCTCTTGAAAGACAGCTTTAAGACCTGGGGTTGAAGGAAAACCCTTGGTCTCATGGCTTTTTGAGAAAATCATACAAGTTTCTACAATTTTTTCATCTAAAGGACATTCTCTTAAACCATGTTTTTTCTGTATTTTGGACAAAAAATGGCTAAAGCATCAGCCTTGGTTTTCTACTTGTTTTGTAATTTAAGGGTGTCTATTTGTTCACTAGGAATCCCTAGAATGTCAGTTTTAAATTCATCAAGCATATTACCAATTTCTACCCTACTTACATATCTAGTTGCAAGTTTGTTTACTCTAACAATAGAAGGATCTCTTGGACCTTTCCTAGTTTTAGATTTCCCTCTTGAGAGATGAACACATAATTCTCCTATACCATTTAATGGGAGTTGAGAGATATCTCCCTTCCCCATCATGTTAAGGATATATATATCCACTCATCTCTAATGGCTTTCAATAAAAGGGCTTTCAAGGTATCTTCATCTAAATTATCCATTTTTTCCCTTTTCAAATTATAGTTGAATCTCTCAATAAAATCCTCTAAGTTTTCATCCTCTCTTTGCATCATTTTGAACACTTCATCTTTGTGATTGGTAGGCATGCAATAATCTAAGTACCTATCCAAAACCGTTTTTTTCATGTCATTATATGTTCTAATGGACTGAATGACTAACCCCATGAACCATTTCAAAGAAGCTCCTTTTAGTGTTGAAGGAAACAATTTGAGTTTTTGAGAGTCTTATAGATAGTCATAGGTTTTGCACAAGACTTCAAACTCAAATAAGAATGTTTCAAGATCCTCACTTTTTAACCCATGGAAGTTTGCGAGGACAGAAGGTGTTATATTTTTCATGGTGGCATATTTTTCCCCATCCACTATAGGGAATCCAAAAGAATTATCTATTTCCCTGTTTCCTATACCTCCTCCATTGTTTCCTCTACCTCTTCCTCTACCCCCTCCTCCTAACAGTGTGAATTCTTCGTCTTGTTCTTCTTCTGCCATTATAGTTTCTTCAGGGTCAGTATAGGGTTCAACCTACAAGGTTACTTTCTCCTCTTATGGTTCTTCTATTAATGGGATATGGGAGAGAGGTTATACTTCTTCTTCCTCACTAGGTATTCCTAATTCTTCAACTAGAATGTGTTCTCCTGTGGAGGTGAAAAAGGCTATCCCTATTGTTGGAGATTCAAGATTTTTCTCCCTTAGGACTGACTTGGTAGATGAAGTAGGAGATTCTTTTGACTGGACTTCTACCCCTGGAATTTCAGGAGTCCTATGGCTGGGAGTAGGAGTTTGGGATGGAGGTGTATCTTTCCCTATTCTTGGTGGAGTAGGTGGTGTTGTAGGAATAGATATTATTCCCTAGCTATAAATCTACCCCTAGAGTCTCTTCCTCTATGCATGCCATTTTTTTTAAAGTAAGAGATAAGGCTACCCAGTTACACTTCCCCAACAATGGCACCAAAATGTCTAGTCAATTTAGTGTCCTAAATTGCTCTACATAAATTATCAATCTAGGTATCGTAAGATGATGAAGTGTAGTGCACTATTTGTGCTAAGTAACCCTTCTTACTTCGTTCTTTTGCATATATTATTTTGTTTTGGGGGGTTTCCTTAATTTCTAATGATGTATAGTCTGAATTGAGGAAATTGAGTCTAAATTTCTTCAAATGTGAACTAATCAAAATCTAAGTTAAAGGAAGGAAAAATAGAGTATCTATCATATTTTTTCTTCTATTCCTAAGTCAAAAGTTAAGAGGTGAATTTGTAAGGCAAATTGAAATAATTACAGAGAATGAAACTAACTAAAGCACTTTTAGTTGTCCAAGCCTCCAATTTTGGAAAGATAACTTTCTTGAGATGGCAAACAAACAACTTATTGTACTTTACAATTTAAAGAACTAAATCAAATATACAGGGAGAAACTAAGTGATTACAATCCTTGTGTGAAATCAATATTTAATCATTTAGTCTAGGATAGATATCATCTTGAAATTGTGACAAAAAAAAAGCATTTGTCCACACAGTGTATTAGCAATCTAAACTAGAAAGTAAATAACATAGGAAGCAATCACTAAGTAAAATAAACAATACATTCTTGTTCCTTTTCCACCTTGCCCTATTAAAGAAAAACAAGTTTCCATTTATGAAATAGATATAAAGAACAAGATTTCACCATCGAATTCTAACATTATGCTACTTGAACAAGATTCAAAGGAAACAATGATAGGCAGAATTGAAATGACACAACTACAGGAAATCAACCTAAACCACAAACACTACTAAAACAAATAATGAAACTAAACTGAACAGTAAACAAAATAACAAAATAAAAACCTCTTTCAGTTCCGGGGCCCTCTGCAATTGATTGAGTTGAGCTACTAACTAGCTGAAGATACTCTTTGAAATGATCACTTGGTCAAACACAACTTCATATCATTAACAGGAAAATAAGTTCCAAAATTACAGAGCAGTAAGTCTGAGCTTAGCACATGAAGAAATTCGAACTCCTTCTCAGTTCTTTACAACTGATATTTAAAGAAAAACTCCTAACTCTCTTTTGAGAGAATTTAGGTACAGGTGGTGCACGTATTACAACAGATCTACGTGAATGGGTGATCAGCTATAGGTGACTTTAAGTCAACAAGGTAGTTGCATGAAACTGTTATCACCGGTGGCTGGTTCAAGTTAATGCTACAATAAAAGCTGTCGGATTTATTAATTAGCCATGAAGAATGGACACAGAGCCACAAAGAATGGACACAGAGTCATATTGCTCTCGGGTTTCCTTGTTTGACTCCACCTTTGACTGTGGTCTTGAGCTAGCTTCTTTGCCCATTTGGGCTGGTTGACTAGTATAGGATCCATGTCGTGACCATTCCAGAGATGCCCATGTGGTCAGTTTTCTTGTTTGACACCTGTAACCTGTTCAACCATGGAAGTAGCTACGAAACACACGGTTAGCCATAGAATGGGCTACGTTCCATAGCTAAATTGTGAAAACTTATTTCAAATAGAAAAAACATAAAAGTATAACATGTTAATCATTCAATGTCTTCCTCAAGATAAAATCTATCATTTATCTGTGATGAGGATCTATCTTTTATGGAAAAACAAGAGAAAGAAGTGAGAAATGTTGTAAAGGGGAGAGTAGTTCTGAGAGCCAACACTTGTGTATGGGGAGAGGATCCCTATCAACCCAATGCTAATATGGAGAATTGTAAGGCTTACTTATTAAGGGATGAACCCCGCAGAGGAGTTTGTTGGGAAAGATCAAGAAAACCCATAGTAGAAAACATGAAGAAGAAGTTGTAGGTTTAAACCCCATACATAAATTACCTACATATGAATTCTAAGAACAGAAAATAAACAATAGAGAGAGCATAAAACATAAAGTAGATATACACAAAGATTTTCCCCTGAATCCCAAAACCAAGACTACCAAATTGATTTTTCATTATATTCCTTTCAATGTTACAATACATATATATACATGTTGAAGAATCCATAAACCCTAATCCATTAACCCTGGATTAGAACATAACCATAGTACCCTTGACTAGATCTACAAATATACCATGGACACAAAACCATCATGCCCAATACCATGTGCAAAATCCATGTGAAAAACCATAGGTGGGTTTTCCCACCTAATAAAGGGTCCAAACAAAAATTCCCGAGGTGCTGCTCCAGACCCCGTGCAAGGGGGCTACCGCGCCACTTGCGACCCCACGATAGCGCCCAACACAACCTACAGGGTAGGCTCGCACCCCTACTCATGTGGGGTGCAAATAATATAGCACAAACCAATGGAAGTTTGGACTGACAAAAGGGAAGAAAGGTTATGATATAAACTCAATCAATGACCAGGGAGTTCGCAGGGAATTCACTTCGCAGCACATATATTTCCTAGAAAAATCACGAGTAAGTGTCGGGCTAATGAAGTCCATGCACCAATGGTTTCGTTTGCTACAAAGTGCACTAATGGATTTCAGTACAACTAGGCTGGATATTTATGCCAAGAATTTATGGATGTTTGTTGCGAGGGTCAGGAGAAAGGTAATATGTTTCATTAAGCATGGTTAATTTTGATAATTGCGATGCCTGCATGGAGAGAGCCAGAAGAATCGTAATTACCTTTGATAGCCTCAGATGTTTGTGAAGCCGCACGGTATGCCTCATTGTGGTATTATACCATATGGACTTACACATGTTGGTGAACCAACACCCTCGCCTTTCACCGAGCCTATACAAACAGTATAGCTCTGTCACAAAGTTTAAGGCTTACTTCCACAAAACTTACATATAAGCTCATAGGGACAGAAAGAAGATATGGCATCCCCTACCATATTTAGTGAGAGAAGACGATCTCTTATCATAGATACAGTAGTGGCCTGTGGAGTGGATGACTGTGCTAGAGACAGATAAAATATTTAGTCCGCCAGAGGAGGACATGACGCAACACAAGGAAGATAGTGGGAAGCATAAGGATGAGCACAAGTGAGAATGAGAAGAGAAATATGATGAGGGTCACCGAGATCCTCATGAAGGTGATGAAAAGAATAGAGAATCTAAAAAAACATAAACAACCAAACTTGTCATAGACAAGAGGAAGGAAGGCGCTGAAGCTACCACAAGAAGTAAAGAGAAGCAGAAGATAGACAAGACAAAGGACATAACACTTGTGGTCCTCACTGATGGGGAATTGGATCAGATTGGGGATATAATTCAGGAACAAATGGGGGAATCATGGAATGAATTATAAGATCGCTATGACACACTTCTAATAGGTGTTAAGGAGCAAATTGCAAAACTCAAGATATTGGCACAGATAGTGAGACAAGTAGTGCAGGTAGAGGAGAAACTTGGAGAAGAAATACCAATATAGCCTACACTTGCATCATGAATAACACCGATATGTGTCAGAGCCCTGCAGTTTGACTCCACAGAGATAAAACAGAATGACAAAGAATGGAGGTACATGAACATGAACATCAAAACAATGCCACTTTAGAGATTACACAAACTACATCTAAAGATCATAGATGAGATGAAGATGTGCGAACAACACACTTCACTGTTAAAAATTTAGGTAGAGAGAGAGCAAGCTTCATTGAAGAAGAAGCTCAACCAGGTGATCCATGAGAGTATTAGGCAGTACAGTAGTAGTAGAAGCTGAAGGAGGTGGTCGAAGTAACATGTTGTGAGATTTTGGACATTGATGTCCAAGAAGAAGAACCAGTGGAGGACACGGTCAAGAAGCTCGACCTTGCAATAAAAAGATAAAAGGATAAGATTTCATAAGTGAAATTTACATATGAGATGAATATTAGTGAGCTACAAATGAAGCTACATCCACACCATAGGAAGTGTGAGAGCACAGGGAGATCGACCTAAAGTCTGCAATGGCCAACATCTTTGCAACAGTGAAATATTTTGGGAAGTTGCAAGAATATCCAAATGTGTTGAAGCTATAAGAGGATATTCAACAGAAGAAACACTCGCTGGAGGAAATTTGGACAACTGTAAGAACATTAAAAATTTCATATAAGCTCGGAAAGATCAATGAGGGAAATGTCCTCGAGAACAAGATAGATGCATTGAGGAAGGAAGAACATAGTCTAATAGAGAGAACTCAGCCATGACAGGATGAGCCTCTCCAACTATCCCAAGCAATAGATGAGAAGCTTCAAGAGCTTCAACAAAGAGAGACAACAATGATGCAAAAGGCTATAGAAATTGTGACATAAGCACTGCTAAAGGAAGTTTGCAGTGAATAGAAGTAGGTCAAATACATTCTGTAGAAATTCAACAGTGCCTAAAAAAACATTGCAGTGAAGACCAGAGAAAAATTGGCTTAGTGACTCGGGACGAGTCACATGTGATTGTTGGGGGCCTGCTGGGGGCAACCTAACTTAGCCTAGATTTTGGTAGACTCCACATTTTGTGGGGTGTTAGGTTCCTATAATAATAGGGATCATAATTTTGAATTGAATATGTTCAGTCTTGTAATATTGCACATACCTTTTATTTTCTTAAAATGTTTTCCCATATTAAAAAATGTAAAGAGGGTATGTCCTAA
This sequence comes from Pinus taeda, assembly GCA_000404065.3. Lineage (NCBI taxonomy): Eukaryota > Viridiplantae > Streptophyta > Pinopsida > Pinales > Pinaceae > Pinus > Pinus taeda. The sequence continues at coordinate 47,855 of APFE031471016.1, read as the reverse complement.
AAGAATAATCAAAGGAGAAAAAGAAACAAAGATCAAAAAAGAATATTAAATATGAAGCCACCAAAAAGAGATAAAAATAGATCATGAAAGTGTGCACATTCAAATCCCACTCCTCTCAGTTTAATTTTTGCAAATAAGATTGTGTGCAACTTGTCAAAATGCCACAATCCATGATGATCAAACAATTTAATCTTGAATCATTCATGATTTAAATTTCATGTTGATAGATAGAGAATAAAGATCTAGCCAAATTGCTTAATCTTGGTAGATCAGTAGTTAGGTAGAAAATAATAATGATCTCATCAGTTTAATCTGAGCCATTGGACGTTATAAGATTAGAATTAGATAGTTTGCTTATCAAAAGAAAATAAAAGGGTCAGCCAACTCAAATGCACCCAATAAATGAAGAAAAAATGTTAGGGTAAATGATGAGTAGGTAGAAGTAGTTTGCACAAGGTATGGAAAGCAGAAGTTAGTTTGTTTCCTATCACTAATATCTTACTAATTTCCACTTCGTAATTCCAAAAATTCCTTCCCTCATCATTTTCCCTTATTCTAACACATTTCCCTTGTAAAGATATCCCTACCTCTTCATTTTACCTTTCCCCCTATTTCATCTCATTTTCCCTAGTAAACCCACTAAAACCCCCTTATCCTAAGTTATTTCCTAACCCATAGTCTCGCCTTATGTAGATTACTCTCCCACTATATAAATCCCCGACCCTCAATAAAAATTTTATTATATGTAACCCGATGCATTATTAATCCCCGAGCCCCGCCAAACACACCCGAACTTAGTCCTTACAACTTTGTCATGCGATAGCCCTCCGATCAACTACTCCTAGATCTGATGGCCCATATCCATATCACGCACTCCCATCATCTGATAGTTAAAATTCCAAAAGTACATGAGATTTGTGGTTTCGCCCGAGTGCTCTTTTGCTACGTGGCAGCCCCACGTTATATTGCGTGCTCTAAAAAAATCCCGCCCTCTACTCAAAAGCGGTGTGATATGCCACAAAACCACCTCTCGTTCCATGCTAGGCCCCTTAGAAGACCAACCTCCAAGTGTCTCCTCCTGCCCGAAAGCCTCCTCTGATTGCCTCACTGTGTATCCCCGAAAGCCCTATCATTCATTGTTGTGCTATAAACCATCTAACCGCACCTGCACAATGTGAAAAATCACAAAGTTTTTGCAATATAAAATTCTGCCATTTCGTTACCTTTGTTTAAAATGAATAAATGAAAAGTATTTTCCAAACAGAATTGAGCCATCCATAATCCCGACTCCATCCATAGACATCTCAGTTCAATAAAGCCATTGATTGCCTTCCCCACAAACCTATGCTTTATTAATGATTGTTTTATTTTGATTAGTAGAATGGGAGCTTGGACAACCAATTTTGATACTAGTTCCAAAACCTATTTAAAGGCTTTACTCAGAAGGAAAACACAATTATCACAAAGCAAGAATAAATCATTTACATAGAGGCAGTAATGGTTAAAACAGAGATAAATCCCATAAAGTAAAAAATAAAAATATATAAATAAATTCTCTCTTTTTACCCCTTACTCCACCAAACCCTATTTATATAAATTTTTGGCCTTTATATTTATTTCTCCTGGCAAGCCTATACTATCTCTTCCCCTTGGAAAGTCAACCAATGGATTAAAACCCCTTCATTTTTATTTGCCTTGAGATTTGTAAAACAAATGAATGGTTAAAATTTCATATCACGCTCAACTCATCCAACACTTAACACTCAAAAAGAACGCGAGATTAGTGGTTTTCCCAGCTCATCATTTTACTAGACTACGTGGCATCCCCATGTTATATCACGTTCTCTGAAAAATACCACCTACCACTGAGAAGCGGTGCGATAAATCAACAACTGATTTGGTTTTAAATCTTATAAATGTTATGGGAATATAGGGTGGACTAAGTTCAAGTGAAATATAAAGATATGAGAAAGCGGTAATATTTAAGAGCTTCGGGTGAAACCATACTTGAGATAAAATTATATAGCTATAGGGAATATGAGACTAACCTTGTGGAATGAGATTCAAAGGTAAAATGGAAACCATACTCGAGTTAAAATTATATAGCTACAAGCAATATGAGACTAACATTGTGGAATGAGATTCAAAGGTAAAATTGCTTTACAGTGACACATGAAATAAAATTCACAGATGCCATGAATTTATTAGAGAAAATAAAAGTGAAAATTTCACATGAAATTAGTGAATTTAATGTTAAAAGATTAAGATGAAATAAATTTATAGGCATGGTGAAATCAATTTATACGCATGGTGAAATCAATTTACAAGTGTAAAAACATGTTGCAGGTAAAAGTAAAAGAGTAAAGTGAGAATACTCTTCCAACAATACAAATCAACACATGGTTTTGCAAAACCATCCAGGTATTCTACAAGGGTAAAAGGAATTTACATAAAGATAAAATGAATTTACAGAGGAAGGAGTAATAGGAACAAAACTACACATGGTTTTGTGAATCATGGAAAGAGAAAACAAAACCACAAATTGGAAACAACACATGGTTTTGTAGAAATTCAATTATAAATTTCATTTAAAATATTTTGGAAATATTATTCAAATATATATATTATTATATATTTTCCAAAATATTTTGTGTCACTAATGGATGATAAAATAGTAGGGTAGTCATAGGATCCCCCATCAATGAGGGAATTCTCATATTATCAAGTTATAGGATCAGCAAGCAGTTCAGTGAATTACTAAGAAAAAGAGAGGTACATCTGCATTTGCTAGTTCATCTGCCAGCACAGCCACAAATTTGGGTTCACATCCTACCTGCTCCCAGTTCCACATCAACAACATTTGCACAACACATTCCACCAGAACTATTAATTTTCAGCAGTTAGAGCTTTTTAGTTCACCTATAGTCTAAAAATGTCGAGTTTATTAGAGGCAGCATTTATTGTAAACAGTTTGTAAATTTTGTATAAATACTTTTGCTTTTGAAGTATTAGGTGTGGATTGCTAGACATTTCTATAGTTGTATTGATCTATAACCTAAGGGTTCATTGTACCAATTTTTCAAGTCAGTAGACTGGACTGAAATAAAGAAATTGCATTACAAGATTCATTTGTTGGGCCACTTCAGTGAAGTACTTTCTTTTTGTCAAATTGTTAGTTGTTCAAGTGTTTCAAAAACGTGCATGTTATCTAAATTGAAAGAAATAACTATTACAGAATTTGTTTAAGTATGTTGAAAATAACAACAAGAAATGATAAATATAGAATCTAGAAATTCCAATTTTAATTTGTCCTTGAATTAAAATTGTGAATTAAAATCGAATCTAGTCTCATGAGCTACTTGAAAATAATTAATTAATTCATTATGGATTAGTTAGTTGGAGAAATCCAATTTAGAAGTCTTTGTGAAGTCATGCAACAATTATCCCTTAAATTAAGGAGATTATCCCTTAATTAAGGAGATAATATTGAGTTGTATTTGAGTTGTAATTAGTTAGCTCAGTTTACTAAGTTAAGTCTAGTTAAATTAGTTCCAAACTGTTTGAGGAACTAATTGTGATTGTGAGTTATCAGTCAGTTAATGCATGCATGCATCCAACTAGTGTACTCCAGATAACTGAAGATTCTCTCATCATTAACTCATGCATGTCTACTCTCTGAAAGACCCATTTGAGCTAAATGTCAAGGACATGTTACAATCAGTTGCATGTGTTTTCCTATAAAGGAAACTCATCCATGCAGTCAAGGTAAGGTTCCTTGAGGATTCTGCAGTTCTGGCAGTGCGTTAGAGTAGTGTGTGAGAGCAGTGTTACACTGGGTGAAGGAGATCATCCCAGAGGTAACTACACAAGGAAATAGGAGGCTTGGAGGGTAGAGGAGAAGGTTTGTGAAGCTTTGTTTGCCTATAAGCATCCAGGAGGATTGTAATGAGGGCTAACTATCTGTGAGAGCTAAATCTTTATGTAATTTTGAGATATTTCCACCTTGTATGATAATACAGATAGTGGGGCTTTTAGCTGAGGCTTTCCCCTAAGTATTCTTATGTGTTTCATGTGCATTGATTCTTCTTCTAGTTGTATGTGTTCAACTTGATCTTTCTCAAATATATTAAGCTTCCGCAAGTTTGATTGTAGAAGCATATTAAAGTATTTTGCTTTAGTTATATTGCATTATTATGTTAATATATAGTCAAAATTTCTACATGGTATCATACCTAAGTTTATCGGAGCTGTGAATAGTATACGATGAAGAGAATTTGAAGCTTGAATTTCGGGGTTGCAGGTGAAAATCAAATTCATCTCATACTTCAGGTTGGTCAATGGATTTCTATGGCTTGATACTCGAGTATGCCTTGAATGGCGAATCAAATTACATAACATGGAAAGATCACATGGAGGCTATATTAGAAGACAACAACTTGAAGGATTTCATTGATCGAGCAATACCAAAACTAGGTTCAACTAATTCACAAGAGTTGGCTGAGTGGAAGAAGTGTGTGGTGAGGGTGAGATGGATCATCCTTAGGGGAGTTTGAGATTAGATTGTCTCGAGTCTCCATGGGAAGGATACTCCATATTCAATGTGGAAGACATTGAAGGACCTCTACTAGAACAGTAGCAACTAGAGCAAATTGGTGCTCAAGGATAAGCTTCAAAGAATCAAGATGGAGAATAGTGATACTATTTCCACATATCTGAACAAGCTCACCATCTATAGAGATGAGCTTGGAAGTGTGGGAATAACTACTACCGATGATGATATGGTGAGCCTCACTCTCCTTGGCCTTCTAAAGAGCTAGAATAACTACCAGGACTCTGTGAATAGAAGGGAGAAATTGTCAGATTGGGAACAGTTGGGTGTGGAGCATTATTATTTAGAGGTCTTCGTTTCAGCCGGATGTATACCCCAGGAAGTTTGTACACCTGTCCACGCGGGGGGTGGTGCAAGGGGGATGGTCCCCTCATGGAGGTTCGGGGGGGGGCGATCCCCCTCAGCTAGGGGGTCCGGGGGCCAGTGATCCCCCGACGAGGGTTTTGGGGGTTGTGCCCTCGAAGCTAAAAATAGATGTAAAATTGCCTTGTAAAAGTATAGTAATTTCTAGTCAATCTACGTAGTTCATTAGGCAAATGATCTAACGGTAGAACTTATGTTTAGATTAGGGTTTTTTAATCAAGAAGGCAACCATTCTCTTCATATGAGGGCATTTTATAGAGGCTATGAAATATATGTGTATTCTTCGAGCGAGAAAGAGAGAGGTGAGGCTGTGAAAGAAAATAAAGGATATTATAGTGGATTTGTTGTAGGTTGTGTCTCTTCATTTTGCTGGATAATAGAAAGGAGGGACTGACTATTCGAGGTGGACACAACCCAAAATGGGTGAACCACGTATATTTGTATCTCTCTGGTTTTATGCATTTTCTGTGTTTATATTTATGCAACATTCTATGTGTTCCATTACTTTGTAATATATAATTTTCTAACAGGAACAACTGTGGTTGGATCTCATCCAGGAGGAGATCATGAGGAGCACACGAGATGCTTCTTCATCCAAGGATTATGAAGAAAATATGGGGTTAGAAAGTAAGGCAAGAAAAGGGAAGGAGAAGGATTCTCTTTCCAAATCGAATTCTTCTCATGGAGGGAAGAAGGTTGACAAGTCTAAAGTGAGATGCTTTAATTGTCACGAAATGGGTCATTATGTGACTAATTGCCCATCAAAGAAGTCCAAGAAGGGATCCTCGGAAGGATCTGAAGGTGAGCCATTGGCCTCTCAGTTCAAGATGGACTTCACCCTCATCGCATGCATGGTGTTATTGGTGATGGGTTGCAGTTGGTAACTTGATAGTGGAGCCTCATTCCACATGACTCGTGATAAAACTTTATTCAGTACCTTGAAGGAGAAATACCTCAAGATGTGCATAGAGATGAGTGGGGATGAAAGGTATAGTGTTTCAGGAGTGGACACAGTTTCTTTTCAAAGGGACCGTGGAGCTCTTATCACCTTGACAAATGTGAAGTATGTGCGTAGACTAAAGAAGAATTTGGTATCAATCGCGAAGTTGGAGGACAAAGGCCACAATTTTGTTTTTAGTAAAGGAAAGGTTTTCCTTAGACACATCACCATGGGATAGGTGAAATAGACTGGTTCACAATTCAAGAACTTGTATGATCTTGAGGTTAAAGATGCATGCAAAACCTTGAGGAGCAAGAAAAATGTTAGAGACTTGGTGGTTGAGAGGGAGAGTAAATTACCTTTCAACATACAACCCCAAAAGAAGTCTCAGACAATTGTGGAGGAGCCAAAATTGGAGATTCTGAAAGAAGATTGAGTGGAGGCATCCACTCATGCAGAGACCTCCAGTAGGGGGGAACTTCGAGCCAAGTGGGCAGAGGGAGCACATGCAGCCATACCCCAAGTGTGAGGTGGGGCGATGTGAAGAGATAGTCCCAAGAAGGCTAAAATTGGGCAGGGTCCATTGAGAGGTCTTATCTCATGGATTGTACTTTGCTACGGGAGCCCAAAGTACATAATAGAAGGAGGAATTAGTGGGATTGATGCAGTCAGAGATCAAAGTGATAGAGGCTAGAGCAGTCAGATATTGAAGAGCACAGAGAAGGATTGACAACAATGTAGAAAGGAAGAGTCAATAGAAGCATAGAGTTTTCAATTGATAGAGGCAATAGCAGTCAGAGACTTTGATGACAAATGCATCATTCACATTCAAGTTGGATGTCTTTTTTGTTTCTAGAGTTGTTGGAACAACAACACTAGAGAGAAGTGTTGCATGCATAACATTCCAAAGGTGTAGGATCGAGATTGAGTTGAATTCTTTTCTTGTTGAGATTGAGTGTTGAAAAAGCAACAAGAAATGATAAAAATAGAATCCATAATTTCCAATTTTAATTTGTCCTTGAATTAAAATTGTGACTAAATATTCTCTCATCATTAACTCATGCATGTCTTTTTTTTTTTTTGTAAGCTTAGGTAGGACCCTCTCATGTACGAGTTTTTACGTGTCCATTATTCACCCCATTTCTAGGGAGGGTAGCACAAAGATCGAACCCAAGATCACCTGTTCAGTGAGACTTCATTTCCATGACCATTGCCACTTGAGCTACCCCTTGCAGACAACTCATGCATGTCTATTTTGAGAAAGACACAGTTGAGCTAAATTTCAAGGATTGGTTACTATCAGTTTCATTTGTTTTCCTATAAATGAAACTCATCCATGTAGTCAAGGTACGTTTCCTTGAGGATTGCACAGTTCTGACAGTGTGCTAGAGCAGTGTGTGAGAGAAGTGTTACACTAGGTGAAGGAGATCAACCCAGAGGTAACTGTGCAAGGAAATAGGAGTCTTCGGAGGTAGAGGAGAAGGTTTGTGAGAAGCCTTGTTTGCTTGTGAGCATCCAGGAGGATTGTATTGAGAGCTGGCTAGTTGTGAGAGCTAAAGCTTTGTGTAATTTTGAGATATTTCCACCTTGTATGATAATACAGATAATGGGGTTTTTAGTTGAGGCTTTCCCCAAAGTATTCTTTTTTGTTTGATGTGCATTGATTCTTTTTCTGGTTATATGTGTTCAGATTGATATTTCTCAAATCTATTAAGCTTCCGCAATTTTGATTGTAGAAGTAGATTAAAGTATTTTTCTTTAGTTATATTTCATTATCAGGTTAATATACAGTCAAAATTTCTCCATGGTTATAAGTAGAGCTTCAACATAAATCACATATAGAAAGACCTTTGTCCACGCGTTTTGAACCAGCTAGTGTGGTTCATCGTCAGGACTAGACGAAGAGACAGATCCAGCTTCACATGTTAAATAGTCAGAGCAGAGCCTCCAACGACTATCTTACCCAACCACTAATTTTGACATGGGGACCAGAGTCAAAAATTCAATTAGATAATTTTAAGGAAGATGGTTAATATATATATATAAATTAAGAAATAATTTTAGATGGTGTTTACCTTATTATTAAAAGTATAAT
>APFE031471016.1:0-34207 GCA_000404065.3 Pinus taeda | reverse complement strand
CTCCAAAAGTTCAGGACCCGAAAAACTGCTAAAAATAGTAAGTTGTGCTACAATTAAGGAAACTGAAAATGCTGAGAAATACAATGGTGGGGGTCCATGTGGACTTGGCAGGTGACCACCAATATCCACCTGGATCATAATTGCTCCTTCACCCCAATTGAAAAACCACTTCACCATCCAACCTTAAGATTTGAATTTACTCAACTACCTTGCCCTGTAAACACTATCTTTAGAACTTGATCCAGTCTTGTTTTCTTGACACTTGACCCCATAGCCCAATGGTATAAGACATCCATCTATCCATCTAAGTCAGTGATTCCACCACCAAACCAAAATCAAAACCCAATCAAAGCTTAAATAACTAGCCTAAAATCAATTAAAAAAATAAAGTTAAATCATAAAGAGATAGCCCTCTCTAAGCATTAGGAAGGCTAGATCCTAATCTCCAAAGTAGGTTTGTGGTTACCTCTATCATTTCTTTCACAACAACTCTAGAGAATTTTTGGAGTGATAACATATTGGCGACCATACTAGGGAAGAGAAAATAGTGGTGACCATCCTGTGGAAGAGAACATTTTCTTCAGAAGAATTATACAAAGATGAGATCTGATCTATGATGGTGGACAATGATCAGACACAAAAAGGTTAAAATCATCCACCTGGCGACTCCGGCTTCAAATCAATTTCAAAATCAAGTCTCCACTGGATGAATGAACCTGAAAGAACAATATGGGAAGACCAAGTTTCTAACTTGGATTTTTATCCAAGACATCATGTTTTTTCTCATCAAGAAGGTTTTTCAATGTATATTGTATTTTAATCTTAGATTAATTTTTTATTATTTTCCTTGGAAGATTGTAAATAAAAATTCTCCTTAACCATTTGAGCAGCTTTCTTCTAAATCTTATGATGATCATTTTCTGATTGAGAAGCCTCAAACAATCAAGACTAATCTTACGATTCCTATACATATTCCTATACCTTGTAAAGTTCCTGATAGATATAAGCCCCTCATGTTACCTCCTATACTCCATGATTTGCCTAATAACTATTACAAATATCTCCCCAATTTTGATGGAGAGAACGGTATCACTACCCAAAAACATATTCAAGGTTTTGAGAATTATCTGGACCTATTTGAGATTAATGAAGATGATGTTATTATCTAGCTTTTTTCTCTTTCTTTAAAAAGTAAAGTAAAGAGTTGGTTGAAGAACCTACCTATTACAAGCATCTCAAATTTCCAATAGTTTGTTAAATTTTTCCTTGATAGATGGATAATCAAAGTCAATCTTTTTCTGATCATAGAAGAATATAATTAGTTGAAAAGACAGCCAAATGAAACAATACAACAATTTTCTGACAGATTTAACAAGTTTATTATTAAATGCCAGCAAATATAAGACCTCCTCTTGATTCAGCTCTCTTGCATTATCCAAAAAATTTCATCCAGAAATAGAATTTCAACTAAGAGAAAGAAACCCAACAACTCTTGAAAAGAGGCATAACATTGCAGTAGATGTAGAAGTTCATCTACTGATTAAAAAGAAAAAGCAGAGAAGAACAACATTGCAGAGCTAAAAATCGACATTTAGGTAAGAAAAATAGAGGAAATGACAGAGAAGATCACCATGCAAGATACTTTTTTTGTGCAAGATCACCATGACCTATTTATTTAAGAAAAGGAACAAGTTGATATCCATGAACAAATTCCTGCTAATTTCAACTACCATAGATCATAAAATAGATTTATAGATCAATACGTGGAAGAGAAATCTGCTGATCTAATGTGTATGTTTGATGACTTTCCTTCTTTTAATGATATGCCTAAGTATGATTAAGATGATGATAATTATGTTCTCCGATTTCAAGCTAACTTAACAGAGCAATCTGAAGCTAGTTTGGGAAATAAGGAAATTCAGTTTGAATAGCTTGAAAACAATGATCAACTTATTCATATCAGCTATGAAAGTGAGAAAGAAAGTGTAGAAAATTTGGAAATAAGTGAAGGTTCTTTGCCTCTTTGTTTTTCTTCATTTCAGTTCATCAGAGAAAACTTTAAAGGAATAAAAAATCAGCAGTGTTTTGGTATTGTTATTGATAACAAAGAATACAATAAAACTCTTGATCAAGATTCTTCAGTTTCACAACTACAGTTATCACATTTCATTAAAAGACCTGATCAAATGACACAAGAAAGTTCTATACCAATATGTTTTGAATCATTTTAGTTTTTAAAGGAAATGTGGTATAAAATCTATAAAGAAAAGGATGAGTGGCTTGTAGAAATCTATGAAGTTCCATTCAAACCTATATGCAATAAGTTGCATCAATCCTTATAAATATTTTATGATGCAATAGATGATATATTAGGTGATTGATGCAATCATAAATTTTCTCCATTAACTAACTATGAGATTCAGGGTCAAGATGATAAAGTTTTCATCAGTCACACATTTCAATTAGTGGAAATATCATCACAAATCTTATCTGAAAATCTACAGGGTGATAAAGATGAAAATGACATTTTAGTTTCATGGCATGGAGGCCATGCAGAACAATTATACACTTGCTTAAATCATTGGAACAATAGTGTATATATTTTGGAAGATCCTTTTGTACAGTTTTTAGAGTCAACAAGGGAAATCAAGTATTTCCTTATTTTCTCATTTGTTGACAAGGTTATATTGGGCTGTAGAACTTTATTTTTAATCACAAACAAGTACAAGCAGCGAAATCCACCAATGTATATGATGCTTGAATGGTTGCATTGGTTGTTTCATTTTACATAACCAACAATTGGAAAACTGATTAGAGTAAGTAGGTAGGATTTCAGTTTGAATAAATGTAGTTTTTCAACAACAATTTTCTTTCAAATCAGATTTGAATACATCATGTGTCAGATTTCAGTTTGCAAAAAAGGTTAAGATTTCAGTTCAAGATTTTCAGTCACAGAGATTATACAACAAAGCATGTGCAATCTTGGGATCATCCCAATGGATCAGGCCACTAGTATATGGTGTTCTTGACATCTCACAAGGAGATGCCATCCCCAAGTGGAGCCAATGTTAGGTTCCTATAATAATAGGGATCATAATTTTGAATCGACTATGTTAAGTCTTGTAATATTATACATACCTTTTCTTTTCTACAAATGTTTTCCCATAGTAAAAAATGTAAAGAGGGTATGTCCTGAAAGAATAATCAAAGGAAAAAAAGAAACAAAGATCAAAAAAGAATATTAAATATGAACCCCACCAAAATGAGATAAAAATATATCATGAAAGTGTGCACATTCAAATGCCACTCCTCTCAGTTTACTTTTTGCAAATAAGATTGTGTGCAGCTTGTCAAAATGCCACAATCCATGATGATCAAATAGTTCAATATTGATTCATTCATGATTTAAATTTCATGTTGATAGATAGAGAATAAAGATCTAGCCAAACTGTTTGATCTTGGCAGATCAATAGTTAGGTAGAAAATAATAATGATCTCATCAGTTTAGTCTGAGCCATTGGACATTATAAGATTATAATTATATAGTTTTCTTATCAAAAGAAAATAAAAGGGTCAATAAGATCAAATGCACCCAATAATGAAGAAAAAATGTTAGGATAAATGATGGGTAGGCAAAAGCAGTTTGCACAAGGTATGGAAAGCACAAGTTGGTTTGTTTCTTATCACTAACATCTTACTAATTTCCACTTCCTAATTCCAAAAATCCCTTCCCTCATCATTTTCCCTTATTCTAACATATTTCCCTTGTAAAAATATCCGTACCCCTTCATTTTACCTTTCCCCCTATTTCATTTCATTTTCCCTAGTAAACCCGCTTATCCTAAGTTATTTCCTAACCTATAGTCCTGCTTTATGTATATTACCCCCCCACTGTATAAATCCCCAACCCTCACTAAAAATTTCATTATAAGTAACCTGTTGCATTATTAATCCCGGGACCTGCCAATCACACCTCAACTCAGTCCTTGCAACTCTGTCGTACGATAGCCCTTTCATCAGCTACTTCTAGATCCAATGATCCATATCCATACCACATTCTCCCATCGTCCAATAGTTAAAATTTTGAAAGCACGTGAGATTCGTGGTTTTTCCTGAGTGCTCTTTTGCTATGTGGCAGCCCCACATTATATCACGTGGTCTCAAAAAATACTGCCCTCCAATAAAAATCGATGTGATATGCCACAAAACCACCTCCTGTTCCACGGCATCCCCCTTTGAAGATCCAACTCCAACTGTCTCCTCTTGCCTGAAATCCTCCTCTAACGGCTTCACTGTGTATCCCTAGAAGCCCTCTCATCCATTGCTATGTGGTAAACCATCTAACCACACCTGCACAATGTGAAAAATCACAGAGTTTTTACAATATAAAATTATGCCATTCCCTTACCTCCGTTTAAAATGAATAAATGAAAAGTCTTTTCCAAATAGAATTGAGCCATCCATAATCCCGACTCTATCCACATACATCTTAGTTCAATAAATCTATTGATTTCTTTCCCCGAATACCTATGCTTTATTAATGATTGTTTTATTTTGTAGGTGATTAGCAGAACAAGAGCTTGGAGAATAGGTGCTTGCACAAACAATTTTGATACTAGTTCCAAAACCTGTCTACTCTAAGATTGGCAAGGAAATGTATTCAAAGGATTTATTCAGAAGCGAAAGACAATTCTCACAAAGCAAGAAGAAATCATTTACACAGAAGAAATAATGATTAAAACAGAGATAAATCCCATAAAGGAATATATATATATATATAATCCGTCTTTTTACCCCTTACTTCACGAAACCCTATTAATATAATTTTTTGGACTTTATATTTATTTCTCCGCACAAGCCTATATTACCTCTTCCCCCTACAAAGTCAACCAATGGACCACCTCCCACTGAGAATTAAACCCCCTTCATTTTTATTTGCCTCTTGAATGGTTAAAATTCCATATCATGAGAATTAAACCCCCTTCATTTTTATTTGCCTCTTGAATGGTTAAAATTCCATATCATGAACTAAGCTCATCCAACACTTAACACTCAAAAATCACGCGAGATTAGTGGTTTTCCCACCTACCACTCAAAAGTGGTGTGATAGCCCATCATTTTACTATGCAGGGCCACATTATATCGCGTCCTTTGAAAAAATACCAGCTACCACTCAAAAGCGGTGCGATAAACCATTAACTGTTTTGGTTTTAAATCTTATAAATGTTACAGAAATATAGGGTGGATTAAGTTCAAGTGAAATATGGAGATATGAGAATGCCATAATATTTCAGAGCTATGGGTGAAAACATACTTGAGGTGTAAAATGGTTTTACAGCAACACATGAAATAAAATTCATGGATGCCATGAATTTATCAGAGAAAATAAAAGTGAAAATTTCACATGAAATTAATGAACGGGAGAGCAAAGATAAAATTCATGTAAATGCATTTCACGATAAAAGATTAAAGTGAAAGCAATTTATAGGCATGGTGAAATCAATTTACAGGTGTAAAAACATGTTGTAGGTAAAAGTAAAAGATTAAAGTGATGAATACCCTTCCAACCATACAAATCAACACATGGTTTTGCAAAACCATCCAGGTATTCTACAAGGGTAAAAGGAATTTACATATAGATAAAATGAATTTACAGAGGAAGGAGTAATAGAAACAAAACTACACATGGTTTTGTGAATTCATGGAAAGAGAAAAAAAAACCACAAATTGGAAACAACACATGGTTTTGTAGATATTTAATTATAAATTTCATTTAAAATATTTTGGAAATATTATTCAATATATATATATATTATTATAATATTATTCCAAAATATTTTGTGACACTAATGGATGATAAACAACAAGGCAGTCACAGTATCAGCCATCAATGAGGAAGTCTGAAATTATCAAGTCAGAGGATCAACAAGCAGTTGAGTGAATTACTAAGAAAAAGAAAGATACATCTACATTTGCTTGTTCATGTGCCGGCACAGCCACAAATTTGGGTCCACATCTTACCTATTCCCACTTCCACAGCAACAACATTTGCATAGCACATTCCACTAGAACTATTAATTTGTAGCAGTTAGAGATTTTTAGTTCATATATAATCTAAAAATGTGTTGTCTGTCAGAGAACATTTATTGTAATCAGTTTGTAAATTTTGTATAAATACTTTTGCTTTTGAAGTATTATGTGTGGATTTCTAGACATTTCTATAGTTGTATTGATATGTAACCTGAGGGTTCATTGTACCAATTTTTCAAGTCAGTAAACTGGATTGAGTAATAAAGAAATTGCATTATAGGATTCATGTGTTGGGCCACTTTACTGAAGTACTTTATTTTTTTCAAATTGTTATTTTCTTAAGTGTTTCACAAACTTGCATGTTATATAAATTGAATGAAATAATTGGAAATTTATTACAGAATTTGTTTAAGTACACTCTACCTTGAACAATTAATCATTTAAATATTTTCTTCTGATATCCAGATTAGGGAATCCTTCATTTCTCCCTAGTTTCGATTGACCCCTCCCATTTCCTTCATTATCCAGATTGAGGAACCCTTAATTGCTCCTTGACCCCGATTGAAAAACCATTTCACCATCCAACCTTAACATCTGAATTTACTCATTTACCTTGCCCTATAAACAATATCTTTAGAACTTGATTCAGTCTTGTTTTCTTGACACTTGACCCCATAGCCCAATGGTACATGACATCCATCTATCCATCTAAGTCAGTGATTCCACCACCAAACAAAAATCAAAACCCAATCAAAGCTTAAATAACTAGCCGAAAATAAATTAACAAAACAAAGTTAAATCATAAAGGAGAGCCCTCTCTGAGCATTAGGAAGGCTAGATCCTAATCTCCAAAGTAGGTTTTCGGTTCCCTCTATTATTTATTTCAGAAAAACTCTAGAGAAATTTTGAAGTGATAACATGGGGTGAAATATGTAGTGGAGCACATTAACAGAGGACAAAGTGAACCATGCATTTGAGCATTTTGAATATATCACACAGTGTTGTAAGGGCTTCAGTGTGGGTCGAATCCCCTCCTTTTTGTGAAAGTGTGTGATTTTGTAAAGGATCAGTGGGTTTTGGGACCATAGTTGCTTGTTTTATGGAATCCATGTGTATTTGGACCATGGTATTTTGATGATGTAACCCTACATTGTAATAGTATATACAAGGTAAAATAATAAGAAGAGAATAATTTGTTTATCCATATTAGAGTTATGGAAATATGATTGTGATCTATAATTTGGTAGAGAAGGTGAGGCTCTACAGCTGAGTGCATAGACAACATGCAACTTAGTGCGTAGGTCAAGAACTGTTTGTTTTTCAAAGATTTATTATATTAAGAAACAGTTCTTGTGAACATAGCCCTACAATGTGGTCAACCATATTAATTTGGCGTTTGATGTGTATATTTGATTATTATTTGTTATAGAATAGTAGTTATTACAATTGCATTTTACTTCGACACAGTGATGGTTTATAGTTTTATATGGCATGTTTAAGTAAGTAATCTAATGTAGTGAAGTGATTTATAACTACTAAGAATAATATAACATAATAATACCACATCTCCTAATCCTTCAAGGATGCAAAAACCTTGTTATGCATCCTCCCATAGTCACTTCCGGTGAGACTGTGATCTTCTTACAGGTCATTGTCAAAAGGGCCAGCGATTTAGGGTTTTGTTGGTGCATAATATAGATCAAACCTAGGTCATCCCAAACCAAGCCATCACCTGATATTCTTTGATCTCAGATATTTTAATATGACATGTCTAAGGTCTCAATATTCTTCAATCTCCAATATTCTAATATGACCTACTTCGAGGTCCCAATATTCTCTGATCTTTTATATTCTATTTCTCCCATGGCGTTATGCTCAAGGGCTCCAATATTCTCCGTTTGATTCAGCCTTCTGTAATATTCTGATATTTAGTGTCGATGTTCTTCATGGTTTCAATATCCCAATCTTCAATATAGCCTGCTTCGATGCACTAACCTCTGATATTTCAACTTTGTTAGGACTTCAAGTCCTTGAACTTTGGTAGACCATAAATTTTGATCCAGGAGACCATTTTTAGACTTCCACACACCAATGGAAACCTCTTTTAGAGCAATTTCCAACGAAAATGGTATGTTGTAGACTTTGATCCCATATTCTATCTATAAAATGGTTTCAATCTCTCTACCATTCTTTTCTTTTGGATTCTTGAACTCCCAACTACCATAGTAATTATTGTATGGCTTCTCTAGTAAGCTTGCTACTATAATGATTCTATACAAAGCACTACAGCTACCATAGGATTCCTCCTAAACTCCCAAAAACCATGCTTATGGGGTTAACATCAGTGAAAACACAAACACAAAAACACAATCACAACCATTAGCCATCCAGTCCCTACCAATTATTCAACAATATATCCCTTTGGCATTGATGGAAACACCATAAGCTCCCCCTAAAGCTAGGCATGGTATTTTCCGATTAAGGTCCCCTTGAAGCTAGGCATGGTATTCTCTAATGCCCTAGTAATATTCTCCCCCTTTGGTATTAATGGTGGAGAATATCTCTTGAATACTCCACCTAAACCACTACATTCTACTTTTCTATTGGTCTTATATGCTGAGTAGCTTCCAACAACTACCAAAGTTTCCTTGAGATATTTGGATTGGGATATAAACACTCCTTGTGGAAACTGAGATATTTTCAAACCTAAGAAGAAGCACATCTCTCCTATCATGGAAATTTCAAACTTTGCCTGCATACATTTTGGGAATTGATGCCCCAATTGTTCCATGTCACTGCTAAATATTATATCATCCACATAAGCTACTACAGTTATTAGATGATCACCTCAATAATTTATGTATAAATTGTTGTCAACTATACCTTTCATAATTTGTGTATAAATTTTTGTCTACTATACCTTTCATAAATCCTTGTTGTTGAAGGTATTTATCCAACCTTTTGTACTAATATTTGGGAGCTCATTTGAGTCCATATAGAGATTTTTTCAATTTTCATACGAAACCTTCATATGTGGTGAGTATAAATCCTTCTAAATGCTTCATGTAAACTTATTCTTCCATATCTCAATTGAGAAATGTATACTTCACATCAATCTAATATACCTTGATGTTTGTATGGTAGGAAATAGCGATAAATATTATGATAGCTTCCAGTCTTGTTATTGGTGCAAAGGTTTCATCAAAATATATCCCTTGTATTTGGGCATACCTGTTGCAGACCAATCAAGCCTTGTTCCTTATTACTTTACCCTGCTCATTTAGCTTGTTTTTGAAAATCCATTTGGTTCCAATAACATATTTCTCTTTAGGTCTTGGAACAATCTCTCAAGTGTCATTATTTTCAATCTGATCAAGTCCCTCATTCATAGCTTTCACTTCAAACTTGTCCTCGCATTCTTGGGTGATATTCTTTGGTTCAATCTATGAAAATAGAACTAGACTTACATAACTTGTATTTCCAACAAGTTTCCTCCTGGTTTGAACACCATGTCCTTGATCTCCAAGTATCGAACTCACGAGATGTTCTTTCTGTACATACCTAGAAGGTGCCTTTAGCCTTGGAGTTGTGCGTGATTCCTCTTCTTCATTATCTGATTTTGTTTCTTCTAGATCTGCGGACCTCATATCTGGATTTTCTTCATTATCTGAGTTCATATTTCTTTTAGAGGACCCAGGTTGTGAAATTGTTTCATCTACTATCACATCAATGAAATCCTCAATCCTTTTTGTCTGCTTTTTGTAACACTTATATCCTATACTTTGAGCAAAGTACCTAAGTAATATACCCTCATCGGCGCGAGAGTCAAAATTTCCAAGATTCTTATGATTTATTTTGATAAAGAATTTTCTCCCAAACACCTTGAGGTGTTTAACTGATGCAGGTCTTCCCTTCCACAACTCATAGGGAGTTTTATTTCTATTAGGTCTGAGTTGAGTTCTATTTGAGAGATACAATGTTTCATGTGTTTCTTCTCTCCAGAAGATCTAAGACACATATACTTCATCCAAAATTGCTCTAGCTATTTTCTAGATTGCTCTATTCTTTCTTTCCACTACTCCATTTTGTTGTCGAGTTATAGTCATTGAGTACTGCCTCCTAATGTCGTTCTCTTCAAATAATCCTTCAAACTCTCTCGATGTGTAGTCTCCTCCTCTATCTGATATTAAGTATTTTTTTCTTTAAGTCTTTCTCATTTTCTACTTGAGCTTTAATTTCTTTTAAATGCTTCCAACTTTTCTTTTCAGAGAACAATCCAAGTGGCCTTGGTAAAATCATCAATGAGAAACATGAAATATCTTTCTCCTTTTGGGGTTTTTTCTCTGGTTGCCCATAAATATCTATGTGAATGAGCTCTAGTGGTTTAAACGAGGATAATTCTTTTTACTTGAAATGAGTCTTGTTCTACTTGTAAAAATGGCCTGAATTGCAGATTGAGTTATGAAGCCTTGACAATCTTGGTAATCCTCTAACAACTCCCATCTTGCTATATTTTATAAAATTTTCAAAATTTATATGGTCAATCCTCTTGTGCCATAATCATGCTTCATTCATTTTTCTTAAACAATAGTTAACCCTGTAATCATAAAAAACATATACATTATTGTGGGTTCTGATTGCTTTCCCCACTAGCTTTCCATTATTCATGTTACAGATCTCATAGTCCTTGGATCGAAAGGCCATATCATAGACATTATCATACATTTGGCTAAGACTAAGCATATTATGCTTGAGACCTTCCACATACAACACATTTTGTGCTTTTGTCTTTTGATCAAGAGTGACTATGCCTTTACCCTTAATTATTGTTGGAGCATTATTTTCGAAGGTGACATTGTTTCCTTTGTCCTTTTCTTTTACTGAAAGAAATTTTCTTTTATCCCCAGTCATATGCTTGGAACAACCACTATACACATACCACTCGTTCTCTTGATTATGGTTTGATACAATGAGTCCACACTGGATTCTCTTTTTAGTCTTTCGTTTCAAACTCCCCTTATCCTTTTGGATAGTTCATTGTCTAATATTTTGGAACTTAGATAGGTATTCAAACATACTTCTGCACTCACTTTCTTTCCGCCCAAAATTATTACATATGAAGCATTCTACTTCTCTTAAAATGGGAGAGAAGACATTTCAATATGTGAGAGGAGACATTTGAGATATAAAATTCTAATACTTATTGTATATAGGATTTTTATCTCTTTCAACTTTGATCCTTCTACAATCAACAACATTATGTCCAAAGATATGACACTTATAAAAATGACCATAAAATAAATAGGCATGAACATTGTTGGAAGTCTTATGAGATTGTGCTTGAAGGTACCTTGGTTGTCTGCCTTATTGGTTCACTCTCCATTGACAGTCTCCTCTTTTCCTTGCTTTTGTCTTGTCTTCATTGATTCGTTCTTAATGCTTGTTTGCATACTTGTATGGTTCTTCGAATATTGCAGACCTAAATTTTATCTTTTCCATAGAATATTCCTATGTCTTTGAGTATTCTAGACCTGTTTTGATTCCTGAGGGACTTTGTCTATTTATAATATGATCTAGTTTCCTTGTGCCTTCGAGAAATTTTTCATTTAAACTCTTCTCTGTATTTATTCCCTCAAGATCCATTCTGAGAGAGAAAACCTTTGCTTCAAGACTCTAGCATTTCTCTTCCCATTCATGGATCAAGTCTTCAAGAACCTCTTCCTTTCATTTTGCTTCTTTCAGTTTAACTTTCAAAGACAAAATATCATATTTTAATGTCTTTGATATCATTTCCTTCCTTAACTTGAGCAACTCTTGTTTTAATTGCTTGTTTTCTTCTTCTAGTTTCGGACATGTTCCTTGTTTTTCATCTAGTAGAAGGACTAAACTATCTGTTATCTTGATAGATTGTTCAATTGTTTCTTTTTTATAACAAAATTACTCATTATTGAAGTTATAAATACCTTCCTCAACACGTTGTAGTTGTTCCTTCAACTTATTATTCTTTTTCCTTGATTTCTTTAACTCATCAAGAGAACTGATGAGATCCCCTTCAAGGCCCACTATTCCTTCTTCTTCTTCTTCTTTAGAGTCTATAATACTTTGTTTCTTGGATTCTATTGCAAAATCCAAAAGTAAATACTTTATATGAATCATCCTCCAGAGAGTTTTCATTATCTGACTCTGGTGCTGAGCTATCCTCTTTGGAGTAGAACCCCATTTTCTTACAAGACATTTTCGTCTGATGTTTCCAAGACTTGTTTCCAAATTTCTAATCATCTTCCTTTTCACCCTTTTCTTTATAAGGGAATTTGGATGAAACATATCCAACGCTTCCATAGTCAAATAATTTGAAGGGAAACTTCCCTTTATATTTTCCTAAGCCACACTTCAATTTCTTGGATAATTGAGCCAAATCCTGATCAAATTCATAGCTGGAGAAGTGTTGATCATATTTTTGCTCCTTGGCCTTTTTGGATACTTTGAATGTTGCCTCCTTAGGTTTAGACTTCTCTCTTCCTACTCTCATCTCATATGTTGTGATAGTACCATGCAATTGTTCCATCTTAAGGTCCTTTAAATTATCCATTTCTTTAATAGCTAATGCTTTCGAATTAAATCTCATGGGAAAAGATCTGAATATTTTCTCAACAATCATCTCTTCTTTAACTTCTTCACCAGGTCCTCTAATCATATTGGTTACTTCACCAACTCTAAGGAAGTACTCTGTTATGCTTTCATCTTCACTCATTCTCATGATCTCCAACCTCATTGTCAAGGTTTCAAGTTTCGCCTTCTTGACTTTGTCATTTCTTCCCGACTCTGATTAAGCTTTACCTACACTTCCTTAGCAAAATTACAATGCATAGCCTTTAGAAGTTTTGATCGACTAAGACCAAAGAGAATGAAATTCTTAGCTTTAGCATTATTTCCATATAATTTCTTACCATCTATATGAGTGGGAGGAATATTAGGGACAATGTATTCTACTATCACTGAAATCCAAATATCTACTCCTAGGGACATAAGATATGATTTCATCCATACTTTTTGAAAAGCATAGTATGTCCCATCAAAAGCTGGTATTCTGCTTGAGTAAGCCTCTTGACTATTTTTCCTAGACATAATTCCTTACAGATCTACCTTCCAGTGGTTAGACTATTCCTGAAGGAACTTTGATCTAATACCAATTGTTGGAATAAGGAATTACTCGTGGGGCGGGGGGTGAATCAATAATAGTGAGATTATTAATTCTTTTGCTTGAATATGCTTTCAATCCTTTTTATTTTTTGTTACTTATGAGAGAATTTATTCATAAGGAAAGTAAAAATCAAGTTTAAGAATTCATATGTTCATACAACAAATCACATGAGCAACATACACATTTTGACACCAACGTTTTCACATGGAACCCAGAGGGAAAAAACCACCAATTTGTTGTTTGTTTATGATGTAATTTATGCACTTACTTAATTAAGTCAGTTTGTTTGTGAGGACCCACTCAGAGGAGGTGCCAAGCCCCTTAGGTTAGCAATTACCAACTCTCCAAGAGGCATGAACCTCTTCTAAATGCAGGTTACAACCTCCTCTTTCCAATGTTCTACTATTTCATACAATTTTCAAACTGAAAACAGAGGCATATACAATTATGGAAAATACCAATCAAGTAGGTTGCAGAAACACATTCTTCTCTCATTTCACTATTGTTCCACAAACTCCTTTTGGTCTCATGCAACTACTCATTGCTTGCTGCTCACAACAACATATCCTCAACACTCTCCCTTCTTTCTCATAGGATATTTATTTCTCACACTTCATCTCTATTCTCATTTTTCTTCACACAACAATTATTCTTCTCTCATTGTTCTTCTCACAACACCCACTCTACTCTCGTTGCTCAGCACATCAACAATACACATTGCTCCCCACATTACTCGATGGCAATTGATGATTTTGATCCTCTTATACACATTGCACAATGTTGTCCCTACTACTTGTTTCCAAATTTCTTGAGTCTATCTCAGTATGGATCCTCCTATTTTTGTTGCATTTGTTGGTTGAACTTTGTCATGGAATTAAACACAAATATGGGTTGCTGAATTATTCACTGAATCCTTGAGTAATCCTCCATACTGAGAATTTAATCTCAGGCAGCTTGCACACTCTATCGTGACTCCCATGATTATTCATTGCTTCACAGAGCTTGAAAGCACTCTGGAATGGCCACGATGTTCCTAATTTAAATCTACCAGAAGTGCACACAAAGAAGCTAATTGCTTTCTCCATTTATTCAGTTCTTCTTTGTTAAATGTTGTCCTCGTTGCCTTGTCTCAGTGCCCTCTGCAAATCCAGCTAACTTCGTAGATCAACTCCGTCATTTTGCATTTAATATTCAGTTTCCAACCCATTCATCCATTTAACTCAATGTACTATTTCATCAAAACCCCATCATATCATAACTTAAACAAATAAAATGTTACGATATTACACAACCCCGATTTTGGGTGTAGAGTTGTTCTTAAATAATCAACTCAAACCTCAGATATAGATTAAATTTTCAACCTCGGATATAGTTTTTTTATTGCAAGTTTGTCGATACAGTTGGTGCAAGGATAGTGTTCAATTTACCTGGATATAAGTAAAACTAATAGGAATGAAATACTAAGAGATAAAAGGAACAACAAAATTTCACTGAAACAACTCTCACTTTCTACCTTTAAATCATAACGAAATTGATAACAAAAGAAAATTTTTGCGTTCCTATGTAGAAAGCATAAACAATTCGGGTCATTCTTAGAAAATGATGACTATGATAAAAGAATTGAAATGCATCTATCGGAAAAGAATCAAATTCTTTAAAGCTAACAATCTGTACTTTGCTGCAAGAAAAAATAACAAAACATAATGTTGTAAAGGGAATTTTATCTAATCATTGTTCACAATAATTGCTGGTAAATACTAACAATAAATCTTGTGAACAATAATTCAATCGAAGGAACATTAAATCATTCAAAAACTGAGAGTAAGATGAAATAATGATAGAGAAAATACAATAATTTTTCCAGGACTGGGCCCACGGTACCTAGAATCTAACAATCTTGAAGTTAACTCAATATACTATATTAAAACCAAACCACCAAAATCTTCATTAATATGCAATAGTAAATTACAGGAAAGTCCGTGAAAACTTAAGAAAGTATGTTTCTTCAGTCATCTTTTACAATTGACAAGAATAATTAACCTCCTTTACTAGATTTTAATCATGATTTTATATTACAACATAATTCTAAATTCTAAATAGGAAAGTTATCCTAAGAATTGAAAGATTTTCACGACGCTTGATTCAAGCTATAAAATCTTTAGCATCCCTTTTGGAATAATAAATTATGCCCCTTTTCTAGTTGTCTCATGCATATAAGGTGTTGTAGCATCCATTTTCCTTTTAATTTTATTTTCAGTTTTATTGCAAAATTGGAAAAAAGACCAAATATTATGTTCTAGTGGAAATAAGAGGAAATGTAGAAATTTGAATGAAATGACATATTTTATATTATTAATGGCTTTTGAATGTGAGAAACCCATTAGAAGATATGAGTTGTCTGGTTGGAAGGAAATAGATCTGACGGTAATCATGTAGTTAACAAGCACGAGGGTTAATTCAAAATCAGACACGATAAATTATAAAGTTGAGTTAAAACCTTAGTTGATCACGGTCGTCCGCTTGCAGGCAACAGATTCGACAGATATCACATCGAAAAGTGCACGGGTTTTATTTTTAAAATCAGACCTGATAAGCGTTTTAACTATAGTTTTGTTTCCTATCAGGTCCATGAGGAAGTCAAAGGCTTGTTGAAAAATTGGACGCGATAAGGTTTTGTTTAACATGTCAAAAGTCTTGTTGAGTTCTGAAGGATCGGACCGTCCATTGAATGTGTGATCGAAGGGTCATCACGCTCAAATGTGCTCGTGGGTTCACTTCTCAGGTGGACCCGATATGTAATGATTTGGGGCTTTATTCCTTTGGTTTTTGACAATGGTGATTGGTCGGGCTTCCTTGCATTTTAGCCAATCAGAACATTTCTGGTGCATACGTGGGCCCAAGTACACACACGGAGTTTTGTTAAAATGCAGCGTGTTGTGTTAAAAAAGTTTAACTATGATCAGAACATCTAGAGAGAAACTTCATCAGCAACCAAGCCACAGATCCAAACAGTTAGCAACCATCATCAGTTTTCGAATTTATGTTACTTCCTATTATTTTGTTTTCTTGAGAATGAGGTGTCTTTTACCCTCTAATGTAATATTCTGTAGTGATTTTTACTTTAAACAGTTAGGAGATAGTTAAGAAGTTTGACAGTTTTGGTGATTACCAAATGTCTCATAATTTATAAAAAGAGGAAAATTTAAAGAAGAGGGTTCGAATTTTGAAGAACCTGGAGACTAAGCCACTGTGTTCTTGATAAAATTGTTGATTAAAGAAATAACTAGAAGTTTTCCACACACTGTTGGGTATGATTTTGTTACTTCTCTGTTATGTGTCATCATATGTATTATTCTTTTAAGTATGGTAATGAAGAAGCAGGTCTTTATTTTCTTATGTAAAGGAAGTTAAAATTCCTTAAAAGAGCACTCCTATACTTGAAGTTCCTACCTCTACAATTCTTATAAGTTACAGATAGTAGTTTATTTGTAAAACAACATATTGTCTCTGACTTCTCTTAGCATTCTTCATTCAACATTCATATTCAATAATCAAATGGCATTTTGAGACTTTCATGTCACCAAAGTATTGAGGGTTAAGAACCAGGGCTTTTAGGTCCTTCACTTGAGAATAAAACATACAATTAAGTGACAAGTAAGTGACATAAATAATAAACATTAATGTCTTAAGCACAATTTCTACACAACCAAGAAATTTGTAAGGACAACATTAATTGGCACCATTGCTAGGGAGAGAAGACAAGAACACTTTTCCTTGGGTTTTTAACATTTTCCTCTGGTTGTTTAGTGAGGAGGAAATATTTCTCTTTATTGAACAAAAATACTAAATCTGGCTCTAAAGAGGCCCCATATAAGGTCAGGTACCTCACAGTAGAAAGTTCAAGCCCTTTGATACCCTGAGAGGCTAGTTTCCAAGAGGGTTGGAAGGCTAAAAACTCCACTTAAACCAAGTCATACACTGTCTACACCTGGCAACAGTTCAACTCATTTTTCATTCAAACATTCATGATTTATTAACAAAGATTCACCTTTTACATCCAATTCATTTCAAGAACCCAAGAACGTCTCTAGAGTCTACTTCTTTTTCAGTATCTGCTATAGTTATTCAGCCTGAACCTATAACTACATTGCCACCTTCTAATACTCCATTTACCCCTCAGTCAGGTTCCACATATGCTGGTAATCAAGGTTCAATAAGTTCAAGAGAAAACATGGCAGCACTTGCATTCTTGATGAATAGGTATGCACCTATTCAATTTCCACAACAATTGAATCAAATGCCTCAAGAGTACTTAAAGATTCTTCCTCATTTCACAGTGGAGGATGAACACACAATAGAGAATCATATAGTAATATTTTTTAATTTTGCAAAGAATCTAAATGTTGAACATCTAGATGTTGTTCTAAGACATTTTGTGCAATCCTTGGATGGAGAAGCAAGAAAATGGTTTAGATGGCTTCCTAATAACTCTATTACAACATGGGAAGAGATGGAGCACCTATTCACCCAGAGATGGGGAGAGAAAAGAGATCATGGGTATTCACTCATAGAGTTTAAAGCAATTAAGAATAAATATAATGAAAGTGTTGTTGAATTCATCAGAAGGTTTAATAAATTGTACAATAGTCTTCCAATGGAGATTAAACCCCCTCGTGTTGGTGCAAAAATAACTTTTGCAGGGGATTTTGAGTCAAATTTTGGATTCACATTGAGGGAGAGAAGATCTACAACCCTTTGATCAGATTCGAACTGATGCCTTAGAGAGAAAAGAAAATCTGGTGGCTGCAGGTAAAGCACCAGAGGCACAGCCTATCCAAGGTAAGGGAAAGGCTAAAGTGGAATCCTCTCAAAGTCAAACATTAGAGGATATGAGTAATGTAATTAGAAATTTGTCAAATAAATTAATTAAATTAGAGTTGGAGAGTAAGAATTCTCAGAGGTAAGCACAACAGAACATAAATTTTAATCCTCAATATAGAAGACAACCTCTGCAAATCTTGCAGAAAGAGAGAAAAGATCAAGATCAGATTCAAGCACCACTGTATTTAGAGGCAGATCCTGATCAAGTATCATAGCATGCCAGGGACCATGATGATTAGATTTCCACATTGTATCTAGTAAATGAATATGAACTAGGTGTTGAGGGAGAAGAATATGAATATGTCGAAACAGATGCCATCTAAGATGAGAATGAAATTGATGGAATATTGGAAGCAGTTTTATGATTTTATGCAGGCAGAATTACATAAGAAATATGACTTGAGATCAAGGAAAAAATCTAGAAGTTAAGAATATGAAGGTGAGCAGCAAGTTTTATATCTCGTACAGAAGGCAACTCCACAAGAACCATAGCCTGCAAAGCAATTGAATAAAGGAAAGAAGCAGCAGAATACAAATAGTAAGACTCAAATGCTTCAAGGTGAGTCTTCTCAAGACAAAAGTGATAAAATTCCTTTAGAAAAACTTGTTTCCATTCCACAAGAGGTTTTAGTAATGAAGAGAAGTGAAGATGAAAATGAAAGAAGTACTAAATAGGTTCATGTGTTTAGTCTCACTAAGGAATTAGAGAAAATTAGAATTCAAGTGCCCCTTGCAGAGTTGGTCAAAACACTAGTTTATCAAAGGGAGATTGCCGAGTTTATTAATCTATCTCAGAATGTGAATATAAATGAAACCATGAATCTGCAAGAAGATAAATCAGTAGTGGTTTTTGGTCCACATGTGAAGGAGGTAGATTCTTCAACCCATCCTTTCTACATTTCTCTATTGATTCATAATTTCCTATTTGTATGTTTGATTTAGGAGCTTCACATACCCTTATGCCATTAACAGTGATGAAACAACTAAACCTACAAGTTACTAAACCTTACAGAGAGTCGTATTCTTTTAATTCAAATAAAGTCAAGTGTTTGGGGGTTAAAGATATGGTGGTGTCACTAGCGTAGATCCTAGCTGGAAGCTTGGTAATGAATGTAGTGGTAGCAAATATCCCTAGTAGGTTTGGAATGTTGCTATCTAGGTCATGGGGGGCTAAGTTGGTCGGTGTTTTGAAACTAGATTTTACGTATGTTGTTATAACAATTTTTGGTGGAGAAGAAAAGAGGTTGTACAAAGAAACTAGATTTGTAAAAACAATCACAAAAAATAGAGTAAGTAATTCTCCTGTATATAACCAAGAGAAAGATGACTTTTCTTGCTTCATGCTGCATGACAATGCAGAGTTGGCTAAAGATAACCAGCGGCAGCTCACTTCAACCAATGTAAATACAGAGTTGGAAACAGAAGGGGTGTAAAAGTGTTTCTTTGATGGAGCCTATTCTAAAGAAGGAACAGGTGTTGGTTTCCTTCTAATTGCACCTGGAGGTAATATGTTCCCTTTTTCTTTTAAATTGGAGTTCAAGGCAACAAATAATGTGGCAAAATATGAATCCTTGATCATTTCTCTACAAACAACAAAACAAATGGGAGTGTAGTCAATTTCTGTCTTTGGAGATTCAGAGCTGATTATAAAGCAAATAAAGAACCACTATAAGACAAAACACCCTAGGCTTAGGGCATACAAAAATGAAGTGTGGGATTTGGTTGAGAACTTATTTGAAGCTTTCAACATTCAGTTCATTCCAAGAGATGGAAACAGATTAGAAAACTCTTTGGTTGTGGCTGCTAGTACTTTTACGCCTTCTATTAATCCAAAGCTAAGATATGAGGTTGAAATGAGGCATAGGCCTTTTGTTCCTGATAATATAAAGCACTGGAATATTTTTGAAGATGATCAGTAGATTAAGGAATTCTTGACAATGATTGAATATTTTCAGGGCACAGAGATTGATCAAGATGAAGATGAAGCAACAGAAGGTGTAGAAGTAAGTGGTTTGAAAAATTATATAGTTGATCAAAAGATTATTCAATTGAAAGGTAGTACTCCTCCAAGGGGACTTGTCCCTCTTGAAAGGATTTTTAATTCCAATGATGTAGCTGTTAGTTCAAAGAAAATTCCACGGGATGAGCAGATTCAAGATCACAATATTAGAACCCAGAAGGAGCCTAGGTTAGTCAAAATATTTAATGGAGTTCCACTTAATTATAAGGAGAGATAGATTAAGCTTTTCAAGGACTATGTTGATGTTTTTGCTTAGTCCTATGAGGATCTTAAAACATATGATGTAAGTATTATTCAGCACAAGATTCCTTTGAAATAGGGGATTAAACCATTCAAGCAAAAGCTAAGATAGATAAATCCTCTTCTTTTACCATTGATTGAGAAAGAAGTCAAAAAGTTCCTTGATGCCAAAATAATAGTTCCACTCAAGTACTCTGACCTGGTGGCCAATTTAGTGCCTCTAAGGAAGAAGAATGGAGATATAAGTCTATGTGTGGACTTTAGAAATATCAATAGGGCTTCCTTGAAAGATATTTATCCGTTACCTAAAATGGATCATGTATTGCATAAGGCAACAAGATCATTTAGGATATCAATGCCGAATGGGTTTTCTAGGTATAACTAGGTGGCTGTGGATAAAGAAGATCATAAGAAGACTGCATTCACTACTCCTTGGGGAAACTTTATGTATGCTAGAATCCATTTTGGTTTGATGAATGCAGGTGCTACCTTTCAGAGGGCTATGTACATTGCTTTTGTGGGCGATAATTTTGTAGTGATATACTTGGATGACATCATTGTTTTATCTAAGTTTGATGAGGAGCATCTGGACCATCTTGAAAGGACTTTTGAGAAATGTAGAATATTTGGGCTTTCATTGAATTGTAAGAAGTATATTTTTTCTCTAGAGGAGGGAAAATTATTGGGGCACATTCTTTCTAGAAATGGAGTGAAGATAGATCCATCAAGAGTGCAAACTGTGCAGAAAATACCCCTGCCTAGGAGTAATAAGGACATTTAGAAATTTCTGGGAAAAATAAACTTCTTAAGGATGTTTATGTCCAATTATGTTGAAATTGTAAGAAAAATTACTAATATGTTGAAGAAGAATAATGAATTGCATTGGACCAAGGAAGCTAGAGATTCATTCTCCAAGATTAAAGAAGCATTGCAAGTAGCTCCAGTTCTAATTAGCCTTGATTATCAAAAGCCTTTTCAAGTTTTTTCATTTGCATCACCTAATTCAATAGCTGCTATTTTGTTACAGAAGAACGATGAAGAAAAGGAGCAACCATTGGATTTCTTTAGAAAGATTCTTAGAGATGCTAAATTAAGTATAATATTCTTGAAAAACAGGCATATGCTTTGGTAAAATCCATAAACTCCTTCAGGACTTATGTACTACAGTCACAGATCATTGCTTCTGTTCCAAATGCTACAGTAAAGGATGTCTTAGTCCAAAGTGATGTGGTAGGTAAAAGAGGGAAATGGATAGAAAAGATCCAAGAGTGTGACTTGGACATAAAGCCCACAAAGCTAGTGAAAGGGCAGGGATTAGCAAAGATGTTGACATAGTCAAATTTTTAGGCATTGGGAATCAACTTGCTAACACATACAAATGAGGAGATGATTGAAGAAGGTGAAGAAAAATAAAATCCAGGTATGGATTAGGTATAAGTTTTTATGTTCAGAATGGTACAAGCACATAGTCCATTATTTGTGTTTTCTTTATTATCCTCAATCTTTGGACAGAACAAGGTATAGATCATTAAAGATCAAATCAAAGCCATATGTGATTGTTGAGGATAGATTGTATTGGAAGGATCCTATAGGAATTTTGTTATTATGTTTAACAGAGGATGAAATTACAGTGAGCATTAAAGATTATCATGAGAAGTTATGTGGAGGACATTATAGCTGGAAGCCTATTGCACATAAAATCCTCCAGGCAGGGTTTTATTGGCCTACTCTATTTGGTGATACATATAAGTTTGTCAGAAGCTGTCAGAAGCGTCAGTTTTTTCCTGAGAAAAAGAGGTTAGCTCCCTTTCCTTTGATCCCAGTCTTCAAAGAAGAACCATTTAGATAATGGGGACTAGATTTTGTTGGAGAGATTAACCCACCTTCAAGTGGATAGCACAAGTGGGTTCTTAGAGCTACTGATTATTTCACCGAGTGGGTAGAAGCTATACCTACTAAAAGGGCAAATGACCAGGTGGTGATGAAGTTCTTAGAGGAAAATATTTTTAGCAGATTTCGATGCCTTGTCAAAATCGTAACAGATAATGCTCAAGTCTTCAGTTCAAGCAAGTTTGTTTCTTTTTGTCAAAAGCATAATGTTATTTTATCTCATTCAACAACTTATCATCCACAAGGAAATGGATTGGTTGAATCCACTAACAAAACATTGATGAAGATCCTTACGATAACTATTGTTGAGAATCAAAAATACTGGGATTCTAAATGCAAGTTTTCTCTATGGACAGTTAGAGTGATTACAAGAAGGTCTACATGCCAATCACCTTTTGAGCTAGTGTATGGGGCTCAAGCTCTATTCCCAAGTCAACATGTGAAGCTTGTGATTACAATGATTCAGGAGGCAAAAGAAGAGCCCAGTGCCCTGATAAGAAGGATGCATAAGGTAGTGGAGATGAGTGAGAGCAGACATAATGTAAGAGACAATTTGGTTATGTATCAATCAAAGATGAAGGGTATTTTTGATAGAAAGGCTAGATAAATTGATTTTAAAGTTGGAGACCTAGTATTAAGGTGGGATAATAGAAGAGAAGATAAGGGTAAACATGGGAAGTTTGATCCTCTCTGGTATGGCCCATTCATTATTCTAGAAGCAAGAACAAATAATACATTCTTCCTAGAAAATCTTGATGGTGACTATTTATAGGTCACTATCAATGGGCAGTACCTCAAATACTACTTCTAATTCTGAAGTGTAAACATCCTATCATTGTAGATACTGGAGTGAATTTGATAAAATTTTAATTGGCTAAGTAATATATGACTCCATGCCCAAGGTGAAGGCATTCATTTATGGTTCTTAGTGCTTCTGTGAAAAAATCACTATCCCTGGGTGGAGCCAATGTTAGGATATTCCGACACGTAGGAATAGTTAAGTATAACTTGGTCTAGTATAGAGTTAGGTAAAGTGTGTTTCTTTACTATGTACATTTGTAACTTACAATCTGACGGTCACGATATGTAGTCATGTGACGATTCATTCTCTCCTTGGTATTACCAACACTTGATCCATGGCTTGACACCCGATTGGTCCAGGAATTCTATTTAAAGCGCATGGAGGGTCATTTGTAGGTTCACCGTGCATGAGAGAAGCTTATGTAAATTTTCATTCTTTTATTAATAAATTGCCTGTAGTAGCCACATTGGCGCAGGCCGTGAACTGTTTCCCTCTCTGAGGGTTTTAACCACGTCAAAATACTGGTGTATTGATCTGTGATCTGTTTGTGAGTGGTGTCCTTTTGGTGTTCTGTCTAAGGAACTTACCCTGTAAATTCCTCAGACAACCTTAGGCCATCCACTCTTCCATTTGCTCATTTTTTTTAAATACTTTATGACTCACATCATAGCAATTGCTTCAATAGGAGAAGCCCTTGTTTCACTTAACGATAGCATAAGGAACTACACTTTTAATCTTGAATTTGTTTGTAATCAAACGTTTCTGAATTTTCTCGATTTGTCTCCACTGCGTGCCAGATGTATTGTTGGGCTATAGTTCACAACCATAGAGAATCACTGGAATCACTAGAAGCCCAAAAAGAGTTTGATTGGTTTACCAGTCCCATAACTCTGCCTCTCTACACCCATTTTGAAAAGCATAAAATGCTTTCCAACCCCCCAAAGTTATTTTCTTTCTACAACCATCCCAACTTAGATTTTTGTTGAAGTCAATTCTGAGGTATTTGTAGTCCGCAACTTCTTCCAGAATGTTGCCTTCAAAGTAGAACTTATGCTAGCTATGTTTTCTTTTTTTAGAGAAAACCGCTACTTTCGTTTTGTTGATATTGACTTGCATCCCCACACTTCTACAAAAATGCTCAAGGGATAGTAAGTGCTCTTGCAAACCAAGAGCCGATTTAGCAATCAGAAAAAGGTCATTTGCATACAAAAGAAACCTTATAACAAACTTGCCCAAATAGATACCATCACCCACTTGCGAATTTAACCACTCCTCAACCTTGTCGATATATAAACCAAAAAGGGTAGGAGACAGGGGGCAACCTTGCTTGACCCCGATATTACTTCTAAAACTTTCAAAAAAGCCTGCTGAAGTTCTAATTTTGACTTTCACTTCTTCATACAGCGTATGCACAGCTGCTCTCAAATGTTTAGGAACCCCCAAGTTCCTCCATTCTGTGCCAAAGCTTATCCCTAGGAATTGTGTCAAACGCTTTTCTGAAATCAACAAAGCAACAAAAGATTTCTTCATTTTTCTCCCAAACTTTTTCAATGATGTGCCTTAAAGTTATACAATGATCCACTGTGGAATGTCTAGGTCTAAAAGCTGGTTGCCCTTTAGCACGCTTATCTCTTTCTTTTACCCACTTGCTAATTTTATTTTCTAGCATGCTTCCAAATAGCTTTGCAAACAAAGGGTTTACCCTGATGGACTTATTATTGAAGGGATTATTGACGTCACCGCTCTTGAAAAGAGGTATTGCCAGACTAGTTGTCCAATCTCTGGGAAGCCCCTGTTGTATGATGTTGTTGAAATTTTTTGTAGTGTGAGGTGCAAGGATCTTTGAGCCCCACTTTAGATATTCTGCTTGGAGTTCAGCTAAGTCTTTTGCTTTTCCAACACCCAACTTCTTGATACACATCTCTACTTCTTGCACCGTGAAGAGTTCAGGATCAATGTTGACCAAGGGGGGAGGGTCAACCTTGGTATCCTGCTCATAGAGTTGTCTTGCATAGTCAAACCATTTAGAAGCTGTAATACTATTTCCAATTTGTATCTTTCTCAGCTGGAGCTCCTTACAAAATAATTTGGGATTATTTTTCCCAAGGAAGATTAATTCTTCCCTCCTTGAAACCATGATATTAGCCTTTTTCTTGCTTAATAACTGCTTGTAAGCTTCGAGCTTTATGTTATCCTTGTTTGATTCTTTCCACATTCTCTTTGCCGTTTTGCATTCCTTGTCAAACCAAGCATTAACTGGAAAGCAATTTGTTTCAAACTTCTTAATTTTTGCTCTTTTGCACTCTACAACTCCGCATTGAATTAAATGTGTTAATTCATGAGTATGAAAGCCATGAATTGTGATTTTCTCCTTCTCAAAGAGCCTCTCTAGCGTCATTTTGAAGGTATTACAATTTTCTGGAGTCAAAAGAATTATGCCCTGTGGGAGATTTTGTTGGACATGCTGAATTTTTACTCTAATTGTTTCTTTCCAGTCCAAGAGAAAATTAAATAAATTGGCTTGTGATCTAATTTTAAGTCCCATAGCTGATCTCCAATCAAAACTTCCTCCATTTTCTCACACAAACCATGCGAGAAAATTACATAATCTACTACACTTGCTCCATTCTAAGTATTGCGAGTGAAATTACCAGACTTTGCCCATCTAGTCAAGCCATTACAAATGACTAAATCAAAGGCCCCAAATAGAGTAAGCAATTGTTCACCAAAGAGATTGCAGCCCTTGTCCTCTGAAATTCTTTCCCACTGATGATTACTCTCTTCTATAAGCCAAATAGAGTCGCAATCTTCTTTACAGCAAAGAATGCTAGCTTGCTCACTTGCAGTCCTAACATTGAAATCACCCACTATAAGGGCTTCACGTAGCTGAGAATGTGTTGCAATATCTGCTTTTAAGGCTGCAATTGGACCTTTGTAGATTTTTGGAACTTGCGGCGCAAAATAGTATGGAGCAATTTTGATGTGGTTTCCATTTTCTGATATTTTAAACCAAATTAATTGCTTATTTGAGTCATATTTTTCTGACTGAATGAACGAATTGATTCCAGAGGCAAAGGGAGCCTAGACATCCCACCTATAGGCAAATTTGGTGTTGTATGAATTTCCAAAGGCCAATATTACACATTACCAATCCAAAAATGCAAGTTGTTACGAAGTGTGAGTGGCTGGAGAGAGGCCGAGTTGGTTGGCAAAGGGATATTTTTTTATCTCCAGTATATTTTGCTAGTAGTGATCAGTATATTGTCGAAACTCTGCCAGTTGGACAACCAGTTGTAATAATTCTCTCAAATTGCTACTTAATAATAAAACCCTCATATGTTGCACTAGTTTTCCCTTCTGGGATTTTATGGGGACAATTGTCCAAAAATAACGGTGTCACCTTTATTGTATGTGCATCTATTTCTTAGTTTCGTATTTTATATTTCCACTGCATTTTTATTGTGAAGAATGCATCAATGAATTTATCATTATTTTCTACTAATAATTAACAAAATACAAATAAACTGCTAACAGTTAGAAGATAAATCTTCAATAGTTGCATTCAGGGATTTTCACATGGTATCAAAGCGTCGAAGATCAAATCAAAGGCTCTAGGCAAAAGGAATTGAAATTATGCAGTTTCAAAGGGAGATCTGAAGCACAGAGTTTTAGATCTGCGTAGGCCACCCAGGCAATGCGAATTGCTGGAGGCAAAAAACAAATTTCCAGTTCAAGGTGATGAAAAAGCTCGATTTGTCTCAGGAGCAGTAGCAACAAACAGTAGGATTGTCGGAGAGGGTTTCTGGTGAGCGGATCAATTAATTTGCATAGCAGATCTAGCGAAATGATTTTGCAGCAAGCGTTTTGCAGTTGCATATCAGTGCAGGGCAAGGAAGAGACAAGCATAGTGAGGGAATTTCCAAAAAATTCATAGAGGATTTCCAGTTCTCCAATAGCAAGAAAGGAGACCATGATTTCCAGTAGAAAGAGACCAATTGCAGATAGTTCGATTGCTAGTTCGAGTTACACTGTTAAACAGTGTGTGTTGCAGAGGTTGCAAATTGCGAGCTAGTACCAGATCAAAGGTAGAGTGAGCAGCGTCAGTGTTCAACAGCTAGCAGTGATAGTGTGAAAAAGGGTTTCCAGAGGTAGTACTATGCAGTCTAGTGTGAGTTGTAGGGTCCAATCAAAGTTAATTTTTCGAAAGGAGAAGGAAATTTCCTAGCGTATAGTTCTCCAGTTTATTTGAGTCTAGTAGAGATGGCCATAGTAAGACTCAAAGATCAGGCCATGTTAGACGGGGTGTCTAAATTTGGCATCTGGAAGGCCACGATGCAATTTCTATTGGATGAGCACTGTCTGAAAGAATTCATGACAACAGTTCTAGCTGAACTGACAGATCCTACCTAGTTACGGGAATTCAAGGAGATGTCCAAAGCGAAGAGGACGGCCCTAGACGAAGTTCGGGATCATATCGTCCTACATATTGCAAACAAGAATACAGCAAAGGATATGTGGGATGTCGTCGTGAATCTGTATATCCTATCTCACCAAGATTCAGATGGTCATAGATGAACTTGCAGCCATTGGAGAAACACAATCAAATAGTGAGTTGGTGCGCACAGCTCTCAACGGGTTCACCTAGGAGTGCCATACACTCATCCAAGTGATTTATGGACAAGACACTTCTAGGTTGGGAGAACCTATGGAGTGACTTCACTCAAAAGGAGTTAAGACTCAACCTCGCAAATGGTTCTACCAGCAGTAGTGGCAAGGGACCAAAGGTGGAAAAGAAAGAAGATAATGTAGCCCTTGCAGGTAAGGGAAAAGTGAAGAAGGGTCACAATCAAGGACAAGTCTCAAAAGGAGAGAAGAAGAAGAAAGATATGTCAAAGGTCAAGTGCTTCAGAATCCAGATGTGGTGAGCTTGGTCACTACGTCAGCCGGTGTCTAAAGAGAAAGAAGGCAAGCAAGAGAAGCAGACCGCAACATTGGCAGATATTGATGACCTGTCCACCAGATTGGAGGATGAGTTTGCTATGTTTGCAACATTATTTTTTTCATCTTCTAAAATCTAAAGTAACCCCCTCTCCGTCCCCCCTTTTAAGGCAAATGTAATGGTGACTAACCCCTTTGTTTTCGATCCTCTTTTGTCATCTTCAAACTGAGCAGAAAAATCCCAAATTTTCAAAAGGTCCGCCCACACAACCAATATTTTCCATCATCTCCTGATATTTTGATAAATATCACAATATCCAAATATCACAAATTTTTCAACAGATAGTATTCTAGACTTGAAAACCTCACATAATATACTGTGAAATAATCTCAATATTTGCAAGAATATGTCTAATTCCAGAAATGATGTAGCGGCATTTAGTATCAAAATAAGTAGCAGCTTACAAAATAGTAAATACCCCGTAAAGGCAACACACATGCTTTAATATTTTAGAGAATTTCCAAAATGGCAAAGAGAAAACGAAAGTTACACAAAATATGACATGCACATGCACACGCACACGCACACACACACAGGAATGACTCCATTTAGTTTTTTGAGTTTGGAATGTATGTTTTCAAGCATCAAATTCCAAAAAATAAAATTTAAGAAATGGGGTCAAAAGAAAAATGTTCCTTCACAACTTTGCAAAATATATAACAGTAAATGAAGAAATCAGTTGTAACTATTTAATGCTGCACATAAATGGAAAGACCTAAACATGTTGAAGAAACGATAATCATGTAAAAATGTGTTTCCCCATACATAATGAATTGCAAGTTAAAAATATCACCACAAACCCAATGTAAAAACCAGTAATTTATTTTAACAATACTATACTGACCTTCATAAGTAATACCATCATCATTTTCCGCAAAAGGCATTTGCTGGTTATACATGGGCACTGTGGACCGTGCCACTAAAGGAACAGTTGGCTTCACAGAAGGGTCCATGGTCTTCTCCTGATACAATGATTATGTAAAACAGATCAGTGATCAGTCCAACTACAGTGATGTCATCTACTGATAATAAAAAACAATTGAAGTTTTTGGCAGGAAGGTACCCAAAAAGATAAAGTTTTAGACAGTGTCCAGTAATTACAAATAAGGTACAGCTTCCAAAGACAGGTGCCAAAAAAAGACAAAGCTTTGTTCCTCTTCTCTAAATTGCATAATAAAAAGCTCATTTCCACATAAAACGAGCCCTCAAAAAAATAAGTACAGCATTTGTACATACATTGCATAATCACCATTAAAATTTAATAACACTAGCTCCTTTTTTAACACAAACATTTATCACTAAGAAAAGGTTCCTACAAAGTCATCCCATTCCAGAATTTAAAGCCAGTGCCAGTGAAAGTATAGGAGAGAATATTAGCAAAATATTAAAAGCATTAACAGAAAATACAATATGAATTATCCAACCCTACAAAGTTACCTAAACATTAATAATGTTAAGCAATGTCAAAAAACTCTAATTCAAAGGAGTTTAGTTTAACCTAGGTGGTGGTGTAACATGCAACTTAATTTTTGAAATAAACAGAATGAGGGAAAAAAGTGTTTCAAAAACTACCTGGCAAAACAACCTTGTTATGATAAAAAATACCCTACCTATATAGGCCTATAGTTGTTACTCATCAAGAAAATGTAAGCCAAAACATCATTAAAAGTTAAAACTATAGAATAGAGACATCTGAAAACACCATTTGAGAGACTACAACTCCACAATCACGCTCTCACCATTTTCCTGCTTGATCAAGAACCTAGCCCAGAAACAGTACAGGTTTTGTGAATTGCTTTTTCTTCCCTCTGTTACTAGACCTGCAATTTCACCTAGCGTAGTGAGCACAAGACGGATGAACTTTGTCCACAACATAGCTAAGATAGCCAATGGGTAATTTTGGTTTTAAGTAGACCTGCATTTCAGTCTTATTGTTTCCCCATAATTGCAGGACAAGATCAATGTTATTGCCATTTGAGACCCAATTTTCTGAGTCAACTTTTAATGCCTAGCCAGCACGTAGCTGATATCCTTGAAAAGCATCATTCTTCAAAGGCAACAGCGGATTGCAATATTAAGCCTCATGGCAGGATCAATGGAAAAAAATAGTGCATTACTTTCTCTTCCTTTTATACAAGAAAATAACATTTCTTAAATCTGCTAATGCTTCTAACCAGGTAAAGAATGCCCAATTGCTTTGTGATTGTTAAAGACAGTTGTGTTGGTGATGGGGAAGAACATGTCATCCACATTGCATTTTTTAATGCTTCAAACTATACGGTTGCTGATAAACATCTAGTGGGCAGAAACCCCACTATTTTCTTATGTTACAGCAAGTTTCATGTACATGGGGATGTGTACCCAATATGCTTAAAGACCCTCCAATAATTTCGGGGGATGACAATGCACATCGAGGGTGGGAGATATGGGACATTGGACCAAGTATCCAGTGGTTGACCCCTCAAACAACCCAAAACTAGGAAGCAAAAGAGGTGGGACACACCATTGGACATGAAATTTTTGTGGCCATCCCTCGGTTGGGAGTTACAATCAGGTCAAGATGCATCTTTTAGGTCTAGGTGGCAAAGGGGTTAATCTATGTAAAAAAAAACCTTGCTACAAAGATCAAAGTTTTTGAAGATTAAAAAAGCAACAGATGCAAAGGGCACCTTCTCAAGCCAAAATGTCATGGCCTAATCTTATCAAAATGTGGAAGAATCTATAAGCTCCCAAAGAAAATCAAAAGGAAAGAAAACCATGGGCCATATGTTTCCACCATTTCCTATTGGGAGTGGGGTACCTTCATCCAAACATAAGGGTTCCTATTATTGTGCAGTGAGCCAACTATTGTATTGATGTATGGTAAGTTGAACCGTGATCATACAGATGATGCCATTGGTAAATTTCTTTTTGCCAAAGGCATTCCTTTCCATGTTAGTCACTCTCCTTATAACAAGGAAATGGTCAAAAAAATTCTGGCAGCATGACCCTCATATGTGCCCCCGAGTGAACATAAGTTGAGGACAATGATCTTAGAAAGGCAAGCGACCAATATTAATGTGCAAAAGGAAAGGATCAGGCAAACATGCGTGAGAGAAGGTTGTTCTATTGTTATGGATGGGTGGACACCGACAGACATTGCCAAATGTCCACTTATCAACATCATAGTTACCTGCCGAGAGGGGCTTTTCTTTCTTAGAGCTATTGATTGTTCTAGAAAACGCAAAGATGCAACTTTCCAATTTGAGCTTCTTCGTGATACTATTGAGGAGGTTGGGCCTACAAATGTTGTACAAGTTGTGATAGATGCAGGAGCATTATGTAGATCAGTTTAATTAATGATTCAAAGTAAATATAGGCATGTTTTTTGGACACCTTATTGTGTGCATGCACCCAACAATGCACTGAATGACATTGGAAAATTTGAGTGGGTATCTAGCTTTTGAGTGGGTATCTAGCTTGGTAACAACTGCAAAAAATGTGCAGATATTTATTTGCAACCACCACACCTCCTTAGCCATGTATAGGTCCCACGCAAGGAAGGAATCCCTCAAGACTACAGACACCAGATATTCTAGCTATTTTCTTTTATTAGAGAGGATGTTGGAGATGCAGTTAGCATTGTAGGCGATGGTTGTGACACCAAATTGGAGCAAGTGGGTAGAATCTAAGACAGAGGAAGGGGAAGAAAATCAGGGCTCAGATATTGGATAATTATTGGTCGATGGATTGTGGTTATTTGGTGTCACTTTTACGTCCTATAGTTGAGGTCATTCCTACACTGGCACAAACTCTCTTAGTCTTGGATAAATCTATGAGACCTTTGATAGTATGTTGGGTCAAGTGATGGCGGTCATTTGTGATAAAGATCCCTCATTAGAGTTCTATATGACCCAAATTCAACCCATTATTCAGCGCATAGGTGGAACCAAATGAATACACCTTTGCATATGGCAGCATATGCATTCAACCCAAAATGGTATGTGGCAAAGCTTGGTAGAATTCTTCCCATTGAAGATCCAGAGGTCAAAAAGCGATTTCAAGTTGCCATTACAAAGATGTATAGTTTAGAAGAAGGGAGAAGAATTAGGAGACAGTAGATGCAATTTGCAAGTCCCAATGGTCACTTCAACAAACCTGATGTGAGGGAAAATCGCAATGACTTAAGCCAAGATGACCCATTAGTTGCATTGAAATTTCAACTGCAATATAAATTAGCACTAATTTCTGAATATTCATAATTACTTGTGATATATATATATATATATATATATATCCTTTTAGCATTTACAACGTCTTCATCAAGCAATTACACTTCATAAATTCAACCATAACAGTAGAAGGAACAGTAAATATCATAATGAACAAAGCCAACACAAAGTTTACCCAGGGAAAACCTACTGGGGTAAAAACCCAACAAACCTTTCCTTACAGAATCAATTCAACAAGAGAGACATCAAAGTCAAGACAATAGACAAATTGACCAACAAATCTGTCCACCAAGAATCCAAGTCAAAGCCCTCCACAATCTGCTCATGTG
The DNA here is from genome assembly GCA_000404065.3 of Pinus taeda. Lineage (NCBI taxonomy): Eukaryota > Viridiplantae > Streptophyta > Pinopsida > Pinales > Pinaceae > Pinus > Pinus taeda. The sequence goes on along the minus strand of APFE031471016.1, from coordinate 1,604 downwards.
AACTTGATCAAGGTTTGCAATAGAGGTCTGAAATTTGGCCTCTCTTCCTCAAAAATTCGGACTACCCACAGAATGATACCATAGAAAAATTCAGCCAATAACAGTAACACGTGCGAGCAGCATAAGGTCAAATTTCCACATGTGTGAGGTCTTTTCTCTCTCCTTTTGACTTCAGACTTCTTCTCCTTGTCTCGGCCTTATTCTTCTTCACTTAGAGGAGCAGAACTATACTTGATATGATTGATCTAAATTCCCTCTTTGGAGGGAGAACGAATGCATATTTATAGTCTTTTCAAGGGGGTCGAATAGATGCCACTTAGGGGCTAGGCCGACTTGATCACTAGAGGGCCATCTTGGACTTCTTGTGGAGCCAAAAACAAAAATTCAAAATTCAGATTTTGTTTTTTGAGAAGGTCATGAAGAACATGTCTTATATTTTTCTTTTGACAAATACATGAAGAACATAATTTTCTTTTGAGCATGAAGAACATGATTTACATAAATATTTAATGTTACAAGTACATCCATGATAAAAATATTAATTATGAAGACCGGCCATAGCTACAAAATTCAACAATCCCTCTTAGCTAGGGAGATATTCATAATGATGGTCTAGATGTTCTCAATTTTAACAAATTCTCTAAGGAAGCATCAAGATTAAGATAAGCATCATCATTAATATCAATATCACTAGCATCAATCAAGTAGCTGGTACCCCAGACTTACAGTCATGGTACTCGTGACATATATGCATCGACTAGTTTACATAGTCTTGGTTCACCATCAAACGACTAGTCCCCATACATAGTCTAGGTGAAACTTCAAAAGCTTCATCCTAGGCCCGATGCCAAATAAGCTCACTCTACAAAGAGATTTGAGCATGATGTTGGGAGTCTCCTACTCATCTGAGCGGCCTCTAGGACTATTCTTCTTATAGAAGAATATTGTCCTCTACCAGACCATTCCCCAACCAAGGTCATAGAGACACAGGGAGAATGTTTGTCCATCGAACCATTCTCCAATCAAGGTCATAATAACATAGGGAGAATGTTTGTCCATAATGTTATCTAATCTATCAAACCATTCTCCAACCAAGGTCATAATGACACAAAGAGAGTGTCAATCCATGATGTTATCTCATCATCACTCGCTCTCAATGAGAGGCATTCTCGACAAGTCCATGCTTGATCTGTAAACTGTCGTGGATATTCCACTGGACAGTTCGTCACAACAGATCTCATAATATTATATTAAAAATCTGAGATTCTACACTATAACAGTTTTATTTAATTTCTAGATCTGTAAAATTAATTGTAATTAGTGCATGCATGTAAAAGTAAATCAAGCAGAAAAGAAGAGAACGACAAAATAAGCCCACACACACATAATACACAAAATATGCTCTCTAGGAAACCCTTACAGGAGAAAACCTAGCTGGAAGGTGAGGTCGCTTCACTCTCTTTCTCTGTCTGGAAATATGGCTGCAGATACAAAGAAGTAATGATTGTGGCTCGTGGGCTGCTACAGTGCACAGATCCTCGATGTGTGCTCTACCTCCTATCTCTCCTGGTTATCTTTGCCCAACTATGGAACAAAATGCTCCG
>APFE031470988.1:0-14524 GCA_000404065.3 Pinus taeda | reverse complement strand
ATTTATTTAATTAACTTTGAATTTAAATATTTATTTTATTTTTAAATAAATAAATAAATAAATAAAATTTAAGAAAACAATAAATAAGTATCTTAACTACTTTTTAATAATTATTTGTTTAAATTGGTTAAAATCATAAATATGTATGTAAATTCATGAATGAATAGATCATTTATAATACTAAATTATTTATTATTATTTAAGTTTATTTTTTATAAGTAATTATTGATATACAATTTAGTGTTTAATTTTTATTATTCAAATGGTTTTGGAAATAAAATGCAAGATATTGGCACCTAATGTTAGAATTAAGTTTAAAATAATTATTTAAAATATAATTGGTAATGCTCTATGTAGCAATGGATGACTAGTGAGATTATACTAGTGGAAGTGAAATGAAAAGAGGTGGTGATTAATATCATTTTCATAAATATAATAAGTTTGTCTTTACCTAATAAAATAATAGTGTATCTTTAAAACAATTATCCATCTTTCCTAGAAACTTATAGTTAGGTTATGGAGTAATATATGCATGTGCTTTCAAGGGCTTACTATTGTTTACAATAAAACAAAGTTGTAGAAATTATTGTAGTTTTTTCTTGTGATATAATTAAATGGACAAGGGGGTTAGCATTTACTAGATGACATTTGATGTTGAAAATTATTTACCTTCCATGTATTATTTTATTTTCCCTAGCGTTCTCATTTTTGTTCCTTTTACCAAATAAGAGCAAAAGAAATGAAAAAAATTAAAATATATACCTAACCATGGCCATGGCTTATTCTATTGACTAATCAAGAAATGTTTTAGAGATATATTATTGATGCAATATATAATATATAAAGGATCTATATCACATTCATGCTCCTACTCTGGTTCCTCTAACACTTCCTCCATAACCTTCCTTCAACTACCAAGAAAAATTCTCTCAACCATTGGTTATATTTCTATCCCCTTTTCCATATATTCAACTTGTCCATTCATGCTTTAGTCTTTCTCTTCTCTTCATTAACTACACTCACCACTTCATCTTTCTAAAAGAATCTCCCATACCTTGTCCTTCCACCACTACTCAAATATTACACCTCACTTCTTATATTGCTCTTCTATCCCTTAATCGTATGCCTCCTCCATAGTACCATTTGAATTTAACTATTCATTCTTTTTCATTCACCATAGACTACTACCAAGCACAAGTTCTTATTCTATCGTGATTGGTTCATTAAAAAGAATATAGTCTCATTTTACCAAAACCATCTTCGCTAAATTTACAATTTCGCTTACCATCCTTCCAAAAGCTCCCTTCTTGAACTCCTCCTCTACTTGTGAAAAATATTGGCTAAATTTAGTTGCAAATTTAGTGATGTATCCTTCTATTATGATTTTAACATGAAATCAACAAGTCTTACAACTTCAAGATTGACTATATACAATAGAATTAGGTTCTAAACATTTCACTAAATCCCTCTCCTTGCTTTCTAGGCTAGTCAAGGATGCTTGCCTACTCTACTCATCTAGTAAAAAAAAACCACTAGTGATTATACTAAGATGACATCATAGTTGTCATGGTAATCATGAAATAATGCACATTGACAACCTTGGCATATTGACTCAAAAATAGGTTTATTTTTCTCAACTAATGATTCTCCACATAGTGCTAGGTTAACAAGAAAATGATACTTCTAAAACCAGACAAACTTCATGATAATATCCCATGATGAAATCAGTTTTTCTATCAATTTGAGGCATAGATACAAATCGATGTCCAATAAGAGGTTCATTGTTATCTAGGTCCTTGCAGTTTTAATCCTCTTGATGGGAGATGTTTCACCCACATTATACCCAACCATAAATGGTTTTCTATGGATTTAATTAATATAGCTTACATGATCAATGTCCATCCTAAAACTCATCCTTAGCAAACAATCAATATTATAGAGCATTGATCGCCATACCAAAATCACCACATAAAGAGTTAATTGATAACCATTATCTCTAATAATATCATTCTAACGAATAAGTGAAATAACTTATCGAATCAAGGAATAGTGATTTTATAGAATAGATAAACAAAATTAAATATATCATAACCATAAACTATAATTTTAAAGGAAAGCCTTATTCCATTGATTTGAATTATAATCTAGCATGTACATCATGACCTAGTCTTGATCAATGCCTAATGTGGAATAACATTATTGAATAGTTTTTAAATCCAATGCATTCAATTATTTAACATTTAAACTTTATTTAACAACTATCTAATCAATATTTATCTAATTATTTAATATAATAAAACCACATATACACATTCACTTGAAGTTGGAAAGGTTAATTCAAAACCATGTATTTGTTGATCTACTTCAAGCTCCCTTAGTCACGAACTCAGGGTGATATTTGTCTCACTTTTGGCTAGGTAGACTCAATTTTCCACCACTCCCTTAACATATATTTTAATTTAACTATATTTAAACTAAGTTAATTTAACTATATTTTAATCTAACACCACACATTCATTTTTTCCCATGAGATCCTTTCAAGAAGGTAGTTGTACTTTTTGTAAAAAAGAATAAAATTTCCATGCAAATCTATACAAATAATAGATTAAAATGAACAAATATGATAATAAATTTTATAGAAAAACCATCTACAAATAGAGTTATTTTTATCTTTGCCTAGCCAAAGATAATTGAATCATGAATTATCCTTCTATTTTAATTGTAATTTTTATTATATAAATTCGTTTATTTTTATTTTTTTACTCTAGTTTAACTATATTTAAACTAAAAGAGAGTAACTAATTTGTAGCCCTTATTCAAACATGGGAGTTGTTTCATGTCTTTCAAAATTCAATAATTAAACTAAGCGATAGGGAACACTAGCTATGCGGCCTTCTTTACATACATGTAGGAAGTGCAATGACCACTTTAAAGTTTCAAACAACACAAATGCATAAAATTATAGACATTAAGACTTGCATCTAGGTAACTAAACTACAAAACATGGAAGTTTTCTTGAGACAACATGTAAATAATGTGTATGAAGGACCTCCTTGTCTAAAAATATTCATTTGGTTCTTGAAAACGTTGATAAGGATCAGATTAATCCATTCGCAAAATCGTAGTGTTATATAGGTTACAGAAAACAAAATTTGAATGTGTTCAAATGTTCTAGAGAGTTTATTATTCATGCCTGAGAAAGGAAGGCCCATTCATTTTCTAGTTCAAATGTCTTCAAACATTCCATCATGTTTAGCATTAAAACATTTTATGCTTGAGAAAGGAACATTCGTTCACTTGCAAGTTCCACATGCATGTGTATTTGCTACTATAAGGTCTGAAACAACAGAAATGCACCACTGTATAGAAATTAAGACTCCTATCTAGGTAATTAAAATGAGAAACATGGATATTTTCTCAATAAAACATCTAAAGGATTTGCAGTGAGTAAGTTTGTGTCTGAAAATATTCATTTTGAGTCTTGAAATAGTTTCCAAGGATCAAACGACAATCCCTTTCCAATTCTCCCTTGTAGTGGTATCAGGATTATTAAAATGAAAAACAGTTGATGGTTTTCGAACCAAAGTTATAGTTTTAAATCATATTTATACATTGAAAGTAATGGTTTTTCAAGATAAGGCTCGGGTTATTAAAATGCAAAAAAAAAACAATGAGCTTTTCCTACCACAGGTATAGGTGCTAACCATAGTTATCTGTTGAAAGTAATGATTTTTCAATGAAAGACTATAACATTTAGATTACAGAGTGTTGCAAGGAAAGTTGATGAAACTTGCACTTTTACAATGTAGTATTTTCCATGTTTTTGCAAAATTTGAGATTAACTCTAAATCTCTTGATTGTGCTTTTTCTTCAATTCCTTTACAATCATTCTCTTTTAGATGGATTTGAAGGAAATGAATGGATTTATACAAATACAAAGTTTCGTCATGTTCTCCTTTTGAGATAAGATAAGATAATTTTATTAATTTAAGAGGAATTATGTGAAGCTTTTATAAAAAAATTGATCTCCTAAAATTAATCATATGCATGTTGTAATAAAGTCACAAAGAATACAAGTTGGCAAAACCATAACATGCATAATCAAACAGAATCTCATCCCACAACAGATTCCATCAACGCAAGATTTTACATTACCTCAAAAAAAGCACATGCTCGAGTTAGAGTTAGAGAAAAAGATAGAGGTAAATCCATGCTTTTCCTTCATTGTTCTCTTTGTTATAGTCGCTAGACCCTTATTGGAAGTAATGCTTCCATGTATTCCATATGTTGTTGTGAGTTGTCATTATGAGCTCCCAAGCGTCAGTTTAGAAGCTATTCATTCCTAAGTTATGAGTGGGAATCATGATCTAGATGTGTCGAAGTCAGTGTGTTATGTCCTATATATTTGTAATTGATATGATCAATAAAAGTTCACAGTGTGTGTAATCTCTATCATCTCTCAATCTATAACATGGTATCATCATTGGTATTGGCTTGACTCCCTCAAGGGAGGGCCAAGAAAATGTGAGAGAGCCCAAGTGTTAATGTTTATGCAAATATTAGTATAGGTATGTGAGAGTTTATTTTTGGTGTGTGGGATTTTTTTGTGAGCGAATGTGTAGATCTAAATTGTTTTGTGGAGTATGATGCTTTGTTGAAGAGGTTTATTGTGGAAGTTTATGAGTTCTATAGATCTAAGTGTAAGGTCACTATACTTGTGACATTCATATTGTTGTTTTGTATACTATGGGACACATTGCTTGAGGAGCTATGACTGCAGCTTGTGAAGATTGTGTGATTTTTTGGGATCTTCTTGTATAACGATAAAGCTAAGGGGATGTTTTGTTTTAGCTGCGTTCTTCATTAGGAGATCTATGGATGGAAAATTTTGGAAGGTCTATTTAACTACTTTTTCGCTTCCCTCTAGGTGTTCTGTTAAGTCGAACGTTGTGCATCTATCACCATATTTCTGCATAATGGATCTATGAATGTTCTTGTCAAAACAAATAGATGCTATTTTCTATGGATCAAATCCATTCGTTTGATGAATATTCACCTCAGCATCATCAAGACCCCTCGTCCAGATTTATTTAGGCATAAAAAGACGCAGAGAAAAAGTGTGAATAAATGCAGTCACGGGTTAACTTCTCAAGTCACATTGATCTACGCTGAAAAATTAGGGTATCATCATTGCAATGAAGGACTCTTGTTTATGTGCCACGTCCAAATATATAACTATCTAATTCATCTCATTCACCACAACAAGAAAAATCTCACAAATTTTATTTCAAGATCCGGTGGAGAAATTTGATGATGTAACAATATTATATTCTTACCTATAAACTATTAGATAAGTATATATTGGCACTTGAATGCTCTATCTTAGTGTCATTTGTTTTTATTTTCATTCGAAGGTCAATAAACAAATATAGATTGGTGCTCTAGTCTATTCTTTTGGAAATAATTATCCCAACTACCATCTTAAACACATTGACAAACAACATGCTTGCCTAGTCAACTACTACACAGTTGTGATTTTGTTTGCAGACAAAAGGACTAAAGTTGGAACATAAGTACATCCCGGACCATTCCACGACACATCACAGAGGTCGAGGCATTTAACTAAGCTTAGTAAATAGATATGGGCAAGCATTCACTCGGTCACTGTTCCCCACACTTCACAACACCTGTAAGTTCAGAAAACCAATTACTATGTAAAATCACCCATGTTGCGTATTAATTATTTGTTCTATCATGTGTTAATGTCAAATTTGTTTGTTGAGATAAATATGGTTGTAAAAGTTATTTGTAATGTTGGGTAAGTTAGAGAACGAGAGTTTGTGAGGTAGTGAGGAGAAAATTGTGGAGTAAATATTGGTGGGCGAGTGAAAACCAGATTTACGGAGTTTTACAGACATTTACTCCGCAACCTAGTGATGGTTAAATCACAGTAAGTCTTTTGTATTTTCACTTGGAGGTGCAACCTCCATTTATCATGCGAATGTATTTTCCTATGTTTTATATTATAATCAAGAGTATGTTATGTTGCGATGTGGTCTTAAACATTCATGAGTAAATTTACCGCAACCCTTTTTGCTTTTACTATGTTTTCTCGTGAGTTATTTCCTATGTTTTATAAAGACTTTGTGTAGTTGTGATTTCCATGACACAACATAAGACTTACCTCGACACAATTGAATTCTCATAAGAATTACCTTGCCGCAACCGAATTCTGAGTGAGACTCCGCTCCTCTACCCCTGTAAAAGTTTTCTAACGCGGCAGAGCTGGTTAAACATTGTTAGCAAAAAAGAAAGTTCTTTCACTAGCAATAAAAAATTGTTTTGACGGTAGAATTTTTGAAGTGTATTTACCAGTGGGTAGAATTGTTTTCTTTTTCTTTCACTCAGCAATGGCAACATCAAGCACAAGCTTGACTAATCCTAAGATACCTCAGTTTAATGGAAACAATTATGATTATTGGGCTATTACAATGAAGGCCATGTTGTCATCTCAAGACATTTGGGATTTGGTGGAGAATGTTTTTCAAGAACCAGTCGATGCAGCAACATACAATGCCTTGTCTCAAGTAGAAATGGATTTGTTGAGGGACAGTGGGAAGTAGGATGCAAAATCCATCTTCTACATTTTTCAATTAGTTCATGAAAGTTTTTTCCCAAGGGTTGCAGCAACAACAAAGTCCAAGCAAGCATGGGACACCCTCCAGACAACCTACCAAGGCATTGCAAAAGTAAAGACAACAAAACTGCAAATCTTGACAAGATATTTTGAAACACTTTGTATGAAATAGTCTGAGAATGTAGACTCATTTTTTACTGATGTAATTGGGTTGGTTACTCAAATCAGGTCTCATGGTGACGACACATAAGGAAAGAAGAATAGTTGAGAATGTTTTGAGAAGTTTGCCAATAAGGTTTGATGCCATTGTTGTAGAAACATAAGAGAGAAAGGATCTCTCACAATTCTTAGTGGATGAGCTTCATGCATCACTAGTTTCTCATGAACATAGGCTGAATATAGCAACAAGCTCCTCATTGGAGCATGATTTCAAGACGCAAGTTTCATTTGGTCAAGGTAGAGGAAGAGGAAGATCATATGCTAGAGGAAGAGGAAGAATCCCACACAGAGGTGGAAGAAGCAGCCCTTCAAGCTGAAGTGGAAGGGGCAACAATCAAAATCCAATTCAAGGCCCAAGCCAAAATAAAGCACAAGGTTAGAGGTATGATAAATCTCAAGTTCAATTTCATTACTATAAGAAGTATGGTCATTATGAAAATGAAAGTAGAAAGAAGCAATATGACATTAGTAACAAACCAAGTGTAAATTTCACAAAAGAAAATTAGAACCATGATAGCATGTTTTTAGCTTATAATGTAGCACAAGAAAAACAAAATGATATGTGTTATCTAGATTCAAGGTGTAGTAACCACATGTCAGGGAACATAGAAATGTTTTCCAATCTAGATGAAACTGTGAAATATGAAGTGACATTACGGACTGATAACAAAGTCTCTATTGTGGGAGAAGGAAGAGTTAATATCCTAACAAAGGAGGGGGAGAAAAGGTACATCTCAGATGTATACTTTGTCCCTGGTCTGAAGCATAACCTCATAAGCATTGGAAAACTCATGCAAAAGAGCTACAATGTATTCTTAAAAAATGATGAGTGCACAATCTTGGATCGGCCTCCAAGTAGACAATTGATTGTAAAGGTTCAGATGACAAACAATAGAATGTTTCCCCTAAAGATGAGATCATATTTGAAAGAAGGTGCACAAGCACAACTATCAATGAACTCACAAGGGGATGGAAGAAAAGATGCAACTGTCACACAAGTGAACTATCAAGCAGAGGTCAAAGGTGAAAATTGGTTATGGAATTTGAGATTTGGACATGTCAACTTTGGAGGTTTGAATTTGCTGCATAGAAAAGGCATGCTGAAAGGGTTACCACTCATAGAAAAACCAAACAGCCTATGTGAAGGATGCATCTTGGGCAAGCAACATAGAGAGACATTTCCAGTAGGAAAGTCGATAAGGGCAAAGCCACCTTTGGAGATTTTCCACTCAGATTTATGTGGACCAATGTAGACACCATCAATCTGTGGCAACTACTATGTATTGACCTTCATAGATGACTACACCAAGAAGACATGGGTCTATCTCCTAAAACAAAAAAGTGAAGTGTTTGAGCGTTTTCACCAATACAAGGCTCTTGTTAAAAAGCAAAGTGGACACTACATCAAAGTCCTCAAGACTGACAGAGGTGGCGAATACATCTCAAATTACTTCCTTTTATTTTGTAGGGAGCATGGAATTCACAAGATATTTAGAACAAGATATACACCGCAGCTTGGAAAGGAAGAATAGGACCATTATGGAAATGGCAAGGAGTATGTTGAAGGCAAAGCATTTGCCAAATGATTATTGGGTTGAGGCTATCACATGTGCAACATATATCTTGAATAGATGTCCAACCAAAAGCATCCAGAACATAGTTCGTGAAGAGGCATGGAGTGGAAGAAAGCATACTGTCACTGACATGAGAGTTTTTGGATGTATGGGATATGCATATGTCCCAGATGAGTTGAAGAAGAAGTTGGAAAACAAAGGTGAGAAATGTATATTTTTTGGATACAGTGATGAATCCAAGGCATACAAACTCTGCAATCCATTAACCAAGAAGGTCATAATCAGTATATATGTGCAATTCATAGAAGAGGAAGCATGGGATGGAAGTTTAGAGAAGATAGACAATGTCAAAGCATGTATACCGAATGAGGACAAAGAGGAATTGACTACAACAAGTAATTACTCAATAGTGACTCCCTCTACTCCTACTCAAGTGCAACAAAGAAGGTAGCAAACAACATCATTAACAAATAATAAGGCAATGTCACACAATCAAGCAAGTGCTTCTCCAAGCACGCCGCAAAGCGCAACACCAAGTGACATGTTAAGCCCATCTTCAGCAAGCACAAGAAGACCAAAATTCAAAAATTTAAATGAAATTTATGAGCAAGATGAATTTGATAGTAGCACGGGTCTGAATTCATTATTTCCTTTTTTTTCATGTAGATGACCCAATCCACTTTGAAGATGCAGTGAAAGAAGAAAAATGGGTTGCAGCAATGGAGGAAGAAATAGAAGCAAAAGAAAATGATGACGCATGGGAGTTAATGGACTCGCCACAAGGAAAACATGTCATTGGAGTGAAGTGGATATATAAGACCAAGAGCAATGTTGACGGTAAGATTGAAAGGCACAAAGAAAGGCTAGTTGTCAAAGGATACAAGCAGTAACATGGAAGAGATTATGTGGAGATCATTTGCGCCAGTCATGAGGATGGAGACAGTGAGTACAGTTGTGGCGATTATCATGCAACATAAATGGAAAGTGTATCAAATGGACGTAAAATTGACGTTCTTGAATGGAGTGTTGAAAGAGGAAGTGTATGGTGCGCAACCACCTGGTTATGAGGTAGAAGGCCAAGAAGACAAAGTGTATCAGTTGAAGAAAGCTCTTTATGGGCTGAAGCAAGCACTGCGTGCATGGTACAATAGGATAGATGCCTACTTGTTGGAGAATGTTTTTGACAAATGTGATGGTGAGCCTACTCTCTACATCAAAGAGAGCGATGGCAAGATTCTTATCGTCGCGTTATATGCATATGATTTGATTTTTATGGGCATTGATGGTTTCCTCATCGCTGATTTCAAACAAGTCATAAAGAATGAATTTGAAATGACTGGCTTGGGGTTGTGAAGATATTTTTTGGGCATAGAAGTAAAGAAAATTGAAAATGGCATGTTTATCTCTCAAGCAAAGTATGTGGCGTACATTTTGGAGAGGTTCAAAATGCAGAAAAGCAAGCCCGCACCAACTCCAATTTTCATGGCATTGAAGTTGAGCAAAGAGGATTGCAACAACAATGTCAATTCAATATTATATAAAATCATGATAGGAAACTTGATGTATTTGACCGCCACTAGGTCGGATATAATGTATGCAGTTAGTTTGGTGTTGAGGTTCATGGAGACACCCAAGGAAACACATTGGCAAGTAGTGAAAAGAATTCTAAGGTATGTAAATGGGACAAAACAATATGGCATTTTGTACACTGCAACAAGTGATTTCACACTAGTTGGTTACACTGACAGTGATTGGGCAAGAAGTGTCAATGACAGAAAGAGCACGACAGTATATGTTTTCATTTGGGTTCCAAAGCCATTTCATGGGCCTCCAAGAAGCAGCCAATAGTTTCATTGTCAACAACAAAAGCTGAATATGTTGCCGCAACAACAGTAGTGTGTTAGGCAGTTTGGATGAGAAGGATGTTAAGGGATCTTCACCACGAATAAGAGGGAACAACAACTATTTTCTGTGAAAACATTTCAGCAATTTCATTATCAAGGAATTATGTTTTTCACAAGAGGACGAATCATATTGATGCTAAATATCATTTTATCAGAGAGTTGATTAACAATGATGAAATTGTGTTGCAGCACTGCAGGTCACAGGAATAATTTGTTGATATTTTCACAAAGCCATTGGCACATGAAAGTTATGTTTATCTTAGAGATTGTTTCGGAATTTTCAATGGCGACAGTTGTGATTAAGGGGGAGTGTTGGAAATAATAATCCCAACTGTCGCCTTAAACACAGTGACAAACAACATGCTTGCCCAGTCAACTACAACAAGATTGCGATTTTGTTTGCAGGCAGAAGGACTGAAGTCAGAACAGAAGTACAATGCAGACCATTCCGCAACACATCATAGAATTTAAGGCATTTACTGAAGCTTAATAAATATATATGGTCAATCATTCACTCCATGATTGTTGCCCACACTCCACAACACCTAGAAGTTTAGAAAACCAATTACTATGTAAAATCGGCTATGTTGCATATTAATTATTTTCTCTGTCATGTATTAAAGTCAAATTTGTATGTTGAGATAAATATGGATGTAAAAGTCATTTGTAATGTTGGGAAAGTTAGAGATTGAGAATCTATGAGGTCGTGAGGAGAAAATCGTGGAGGAAATATTGGTGGGTGTGCGAAAACTAGTTTTACGGAGTCTTAAAAACATTTATTTTGCAGCCCTAGTGATGCATAAATCACAGTAAAGCTTTTGTATTTTCACTTGGATTTGCAGCGTCCATTTATCATGTGAATGTATTTTCCTATTTTTTATATTATAATCAAGAGTATATTATGTTGCAATGTGGTCTTAAATATTCATGAGTAAATTTACCACAACCCTTTTTGCTTTTCCTCTGTTTTATCGTGAGTTATTTCCTGTGTTATATTAAGTCTCTGTGAAGTTGCAATTTCCATGCCATAACATAAGACTTACCTCAACACAACTGAATTATCATAAGGCTTACCTTCCCGCAATCAAATTCTAAGTGAGACTTCTCTCCTCTACCCTCGTAAAAATTTTCTAACATATTTTAGTCTCAATTTTATTTGAAAATCACAGTGGAGGTAAGGGACTATGCACTGCAGGAGGCTAGAATTAGGCTCAAAACCTTCAATACCATGGAGAAGGTGTCTCATTCCTATGACTAGGTCGCTATAAGATGCAGGGTTCTAAGGCCTTGCTTAATTTCCCACTCCATGATCTGAATGTTCAAAAAATAGTGGAGAGGTTCACATAATTTAGGTGTTGACCACATTGAGAGAATTGTCTAAATTTCTTTATCGGAAAAACAAAAATAGAGTGATTTATGTTGTAGAAATTGCAGGTCAATGGAATTGATGGATACCAATAATAGCGTTCTTGACGATTTAGGAAGGCCATCAGTTTTTTCGTTTGCAAATTATTGGCATTCATCTTTGAGATCTCACATTACTAGGGATGGTGAGCAGAGACAGGGAGATGATTCAGTCAATTGTACACAAAAAATATTAAGCATTAGATAGGAATCTACGGGATACATAAAGTGATAGTGTGGGCAGAGTCGATGGATAAATATGATGCTCTAACTTTATGCAGGGCTTCTAGAATTTAATTTTGGGTCTGTTTTTAGGGTTTCATATGTATTTTGTGGTGTGGTTTGTAGAACCACAAAGAACAGGCTAACCATTGAACAGACTAATGTGACCTGTTATGCTTTGGGAGCATTAGTCACAGGTAGTTATTAATATGGTTAAGTTGGTTGATGAGCACCAATATTGCAGCAAGAATGTTGCAACTCCTGTAGCTACCAGCTTTACTTTATCAACCTGGGGTTCGTACAAACTTGGAGGTGACAATGTTGTATACACAAGTACAAGCGATGGTTCTGCCTTTTGTCACTATTCAGCTGGCGAGGGACTACTAGAGTTTTCAAGCTAGACTTCTATGGATTCAGAAGAAGCTTGATTGCTAATGAAAGAAAGAGAGATCTACTCTAGGATGAAGCTTATCTACCGCAAAAAAGGAAAATGATTGAAACCCTATGCTAAAAACACACCCTTCTCTAACTAATTGCTGATAAACTATGCATTACAAAAATGCGAAACCAACATGTATGAAATGCTACTATCTAAAGCATGGAAGTTCAAGACACCAAAAATCACTACTGTGCATGTAAAGGACTGAAATAAATATGTTTTGTTCTTTTTATTCTTTTTCTAGAAAGTCAAGTGTAAACCCTAATCTCTTTTGGTGATGTGGCAGGTGGTTTAGGGATGATGGTGGATGGTTGGTAGCTTTAAGAGAGATTGGAAGGTTTGGGAGACCCTTGGGTGACCTGGTGTGGCTTCCTAGAGGTTTTCCCTCAATTCGGCCTCAAAACAGGCCACTACAAGAAAACCTACATGATGTATTAGAAACCTACAAGATTCCTAATATTTCTACAGGATACAACCGAGAGAAAAACAATGGTTGTTGGAGGTGATGGAATGCTTAGGGAAGGTGGTGGATGGGTGTAATGGAGTGATAAAATACCTAGGATTACTTAGAACTTAATACCAATGTTAGGAGATGGTTGGATTCACTCAAGATGCTTGGAGGGATCTCTATGTAAAATGATGATATTGGTGATGATCTTGGTGAAAGAAAGGGATGATTATGAATGGATGAATTTTTGAGGTGCTTGCCTGATACGAGATCCCTTTAAATTTCTGAAGCAATTGTTCTGCATCAAACATTTATAATTGCCACAAAGTCATGTAAACAAGAAGAATTCTAACAAGCTAGAAAAGCATAATTTAATGAACTAGCTATCTACTTCATGCATGAAGAAAATTGTTGAACGAAATGGAATCATCGATGAGATATACTAAAAGATTGTATATGGAATATATGGTAACTAAATCCTACACTTGAAAAAATGATCAAATGCTTGTTTAAGTACAGTAAACTCTAAATCTTATGAAGAAATGGAAATTTGTCTTTTTGGGGTTGCTTAAGGGTCTTTTCCTCAAATCATGATCCCTGAGGGAAGAGGTGACACCAAGACACCCACTGACAGCTTTGTGGTGCTCCTTTTATCTCTTCTACCCTACTACTGAAGTAAAGCACAAATTGAAGCAAACTAATAAGCAACTAATCAAATGCACAATACTTGCAATGAAATACTTCTAGAGACAATTTAACCATGAATCTACCAAACTAAGCTAAGAATACAGATACAAGAAGAGAAGTCTTTGCTGCTAGATTTGGGACTTAACTCAAGAGCTTCACCTCTGAGTCAACTATGTGTTGGATCAAGAAAAATCTCATTTTCATTATCAAAACATAAAATTACATCAAAATCTTCTACAAGTCTGGAGCTCGAAAACAACTAGTGTTTTTGCAACAAAAATTCGAACCCTAATGAGGCTCTAGGCCTCTCTACTTATACAACTGAAGTCTCTAATGACTTCCTTAAATCTAGGAGGCTCGGTTCCCAAATTCGAGATGAAATAACTCTTTGTCTATCACTTGCTCGACTGCCTTTTCATCTTCATGACTTGGTTGCTTTCACTCCTAGCTAATGTGATTAATGGAGAAATATTCGAGTGGGGGAGGATTAAATGAAGAGGATTTTCCTCCCAAAATCTCTCTCCCTTGTCCCATTCGAGTTTCAAACCTCAGTCTTGCAAAAATTCCTTGATTTTATCCTCCAAACCTGCATTCAATGCATATTAGTGCACTAGGCATAATATCTAACTTTAACTCATCTCATTAAACAAAATATAATCAAAACATGTAATAAGTTGTGAGAAGAGTTGATTTGACTAAGATAGGAGGTGAGTTAAGGCCCATGTAATTACCCAATGATGAGGCTCATCATCACCCCCTACTGATCCTCTAAGAAACTCAAACAATATCCATGTCTTTCATATCTCTAGTGGCTTCCCTAACATCCCATGCCTCTGTTGTGGTTTCTTCTTCTTGTGCATAGAATCTTGTCTTCTTTTCTACCTCCTCCCACTGCCTTCTTTCTTCCTCTTCCTTCCTTCCTTCTAACATCCCCAAGAGTAGTGGGGGACTGAGTTTTAGGCTAATCCAATTGACTTTGAGCCTTTGGAT
>APFE031470982.1:0-18065 GCA_000404065.3 Pinus taeda | reverse complement strand
AAAGGTTCAACCAGTTCAAGCCCTAACTCCTTATATCCCGACCTTGTTGGGGACATGCAAAGAAAAACAGAGAAAAAGCAGACCACTCTGATACCACTGATCCAGATTTAAACAGGAACGTAACAAATTACAGAGATAACCATATAAACAAATATGCAGCGGAAATAATACTTCATTTCATTAATGGAAAATACTGAAATATGCTTACAATCAGAAATGGAAATAAACTAGCTAGGGCGATGGTAGCTTATCTCTGAGAAGAGATGTGAATGCTACATGCCTCTGAACTGACTTACAATGAGGCTCGAAGGCCTATTTATTGTTTGAGACACAAATGAAAAACCCTTCACATTCCAAAACCTAACCCTAGGAGATGAAACGCCAAACTGTGGGCCCCGTTTGGGGGTAAGTTGGTAAATCAACTTCCCGGGGTCGTAACTTTAGCATATGATCTCCGTTTGACGCGTACAATAGCTCATTAGAAAGATCTATTCGAGCACTATCATTGTTGGATCGGCAACACTGGTCCATGTTCCATGTTCCATGGACCCTGTTTCCCCTGGAATCCCAAAAAACGTCGTTTAGGGCCTCAAAATGGCTCCGGAAGTTCAGGACCCAAAAAACTGCTAAAAATAGTAAGTTGTGCTACAATTAAGGAAACTGAAAATGCTGAGAAAGACAATGGTGGGGGTCCAGGTGGACTTGGTAGGTGGCCACCAATATCCACCTGGATCAATATTATGCAAAAATAGCTTGCACAACAAGCTCTGGTGATCATAGTCACATGAGCGAAAAATCCCAAGAAAAGTACAGGTTAAAGAAACCAAATAGGACCTATTCTCAAAAATCACTTTCAATTGAAATAAATAATAATGTTCCCAAAGGAACACTGGATATGACAGGGACAACCCCTTGCATGCTAGCAGGTTTAGGGCAAGGTCATGAAGATTGGTCTTGTCATCCGTTAGGTCCAGGACCTGTCGATTTAGTTGATACAACTGTTCATCCTTCTTGTTCGTAGCTTCCTTGTGCCTCTGTGCTTTCGATTCTCTTTCCCATTCTTCCTTCAACCATTTCTCTCTAAGGGAATGCATCATCTTCTTGTGAGCCTAGAGCGAGATCACCCCCTCTTGTAGAGAGAGTACCTGTTGCTTTGATTTTTGTATCTCTGGTAATGACATCTTTTCAAAACACTATCCTTCATCAGGACCTGGTGTTCTCCCACATGAACTATAAATTGAAGGTGTAATAGCCTCCTGAGGGTGAAACTATTCCACTTCAGGTCCTTGTTCTTGTGTAAGAACAACTTCGTCAGTGGATTTTTCCACATTTTCCTTATCTTCCTAGTCAACTTCCATTTCCACTGATGGTTCTTGTGTAATAGAAGTGTTATACAAAAACTTCTGTATATCATTTTTCCTCAGGTAGGCTTCTATCTCCACTATTGGTTCTTGTGTAATAGCAGTGTCAACCACAGACTCATGAATGTTAGCTTCTCCTTCCTTTCCTTAGCTGACTTCCTCCTCCACTGCTAGTTCTAGTGAAACAACATTGTCAGCTAAAGGCTCCTATGTATCCATTACCCGATCAATTTCTATGCATTGTGTCATCTTGGTTGCTGGTTCTTATGTAACATCAATGTCCTCAATGAGTTCTTGTGTGTCAGCTTCCCAGATTTTAGTTTGTGTTTCCCTCGAGGTGGTGTCTGTTGCACAGACTTTAAATCCTGCTACCACTAACCTCTCAGCATAGGTTACGCACGCAGTGCCTGAAACATCTCCCCTTCTGGCCCTGGGGCTCTTGCCTCTGCTAGCTATTACCTTAGCTCTATATTTTGTTTTCTAAATTTTAGATTCTTAACAGCAAGGATTGGGTTTCGCTCTTACCAGGTGAAGAAGGTTCCTCTGTCTGAGCCTTCTCCTCCTCCTTCTACTTGGTTGCTTCTTTGTTCTTCCTTGGCATGGATGGGGACTCTGGGTTCCCACTAACCCTTATCCTCTACTTCGGCCTCATGTCACTAATTGGTATATCAACTGGCCTCTTACCAACCCTTATTGTCAAGGGTTGGGGCTGCTTCTTTGTCACCTTTGGAGCCTCATCAGCCATCCTGGTTTGCCTCTTGTAGGTGGTCCTAGCCTTCTTCGCCATGAATTCTTCCCAATTCCTGCCCTGGCAACTCAAGCCGTCCAACACAGTGAGCTTGATAAGGCCATGGTTGGTGATGCATGTTTCTAGATGTGTAGTTTTTTTCACAGTTGCGACCATATGCCTAATGTTTCCCAATAAGAAGTGAGGAAGATTGATCAGCTGCTCATGCTGGAGGTGGTTCAACAATGGAAAGTGGTAATTGAACACAATTATTTCCCTTGCCTCGCAAGTAATGTACTTAATGAGGTAGAGGGAAATATCAGCCCATGGTTGGTGGAGTGAAAATATATCAATTCCCCTTCCTACCTTTTCCAGCGACTCTTCTTCTTGGAGGAAATCCCCTTTCAGGAAGGGGTCATTAACCTTCCTGTTGAACCACCTCTTTCCGTCCACTGTAATCCCATCACTCTAGAAATCACCTCTTCTGTGAACTCCAACTTCAACCCTTTGACCTCCATCGGGTTTCTCTCCAAATTCCATGGAAACACCACCATCTAATCTCTCCAACCTCTCGAAGAATTCAAACTAGCCTACGTCCTTGAAAATCTGGCATGCTTCGGGGAAATTCTCCAAGGCTTCTGTGGACCCTACCTCATGCCATATTGTTGCTCCACCCATTGCTTATGCAAATTCAGTGTTGTTTCACGTCCTTCTCCTTTCCTTTAGATGCTCAGGGGTAGTCGGCACACAACCTAGCTGTTTCAGCCTGCATTGTTATCTTCCACTTCTTTGAGCACTCTGAATGGGGATTCAGTGCTTCCGGCAGGGGTAAATGGTAGGGTTGTAGGGTGGCGTAGGTGAGGATTTCAAATTATGATTTTGCACTCATGGTTCGCACTGCACAGTAAATTTTCCTTATTAATGGTGAGTCATGGGTGGTCTCATCGAAGGTACACTTCCCCTTTTTGGTATGATCGGGCATTAAGTAACAATAAATACCAGGTCATCATGCCTTAATTGCAGGATTTTTTGAATAATCACAAATCATGTGATGGTCATGTTGCAATATGATTCGCTCCCCCCCTTAACTTAAATGTGACAGTCGTCTTCAACCATCAAAAGTCATGTTAAGTTGCCATAATTACCAAATAAAGCGAAGTCAATATTACCATTTGATGACATACCTAGGTGACGTGGGGAGAAGTCATGGGTGGCATGACGTGCGAACCAAGCTCCGGTAGCAAGACACACGAACTTAATTCTAATGACAAGGATCACAGTGATGCCTGCTATTTATTACAACAAAATATCTCATTTATTTCTTAAAAGTCGTCGGCTGTTACAGGTGTAACGACCAAGATGACTTATATATATATATATATATATATATTATTATTTATATATGATTTTGATTTCTACCAGAAAATAAAGAAGAAAAGATCATATAACATCGTGAGGTATTCTTTGAAATAACAGATGTTGTTGCAGAGTATGTAAGAGTCGCCATGAGGTGGTTTTCAACTACTACAAAAAGTGTCCGCCTATCCCCCAGAAAGGTTTTCAAAGCTAGATTCATTATTATTATTATCATTATTTTAAGAGTTTGAAGGTGTAACCGCCGCCAACCGTAGTTGATTTTTGGTCGTTACACTTATGGGAAAATTTAGAATTTCTGTAGCACACATTTCCCCTGTTCCTATAATCTGAAGATTCGAATTTGTGACAACGTTGACGAATGAATCCCTTGAAGTAGGTTTGTGATATAACCAAAGATGGTGCCCATTTGCAAGAAATGGTGTCATCGCACTGTCAATTGTCACCAAATTTACAGTCCCATTGTCAAAGATTGCATCTACCTCATAGGGACCTAGCCATATGGTGCAGATCTTATCCTTGAAGTCTTTAAATCTTGAGTCGTATAAGAGAGCCCAATCTCCTTTCTGGGACTTCTTCTTCTTGATGAATCTGTCATGCCACTTAGCTCTCTGCTTCTTGATAATCTCTGTTTGTTGGATAGCAGCTAACCATTTCTCCTCCAATTCATTGAGTTGGTTCAATCTCTTCTTTTGTGTTGTAGCCAAATCCAAATTGACCTGCAATGTTGTTCTTAGTGTCTTGATTTCAAATTCAATGGGGAATAAAGGGTTTTTACCATACACAAGCTCATATGGTGAGAATCCAGTGGTATTCCTCGATGTAGTCCTGTATGCCCACAACACTTCTGGAAGTTTATCAGCCCAATTTCTTCGGTGACTGGCCACAGTCTTAGTAAGGATCCCCTCAATGACTTTGTTAGTGCTTTCCACTTGGTTGTTTGAATGTGGATGATATGGTTTTCTGATTCTATGATGGATTTTATATTTTTCAGCCAACTCCTATATCTTATGAGATGTGAACTAGGGCCCTCCGTCTGTGACTATATCCCTGTGTATGCCAAACTAGACCAAGATGTAATATTTCTGTCTAGATGAGGGATCAATTTGTCCCATAAAATCTAGAGCCCACTTCTCAAAAGGTTCTAAGATGATTTGGGGCTGTAACAACATCTCATTTGATTGTAGTGGTTGGCCCATCCATTGAAAACTATCACATCCTTTCACAAACTTCTTGGCATCTTGAAATATTTTTGGCCAATAACAAAGGAATTTGTATCCTATCAGCTTGTCTCCGAAGTTCCCTCCACAAGGTTCTTCGTGATAGGATTTAAGGATGTCATAGACCTCATCTTCTCTAACACAACGTCTGATTTGGAAATTTGGTCCAGTGTGATAGAGGTTCCAATCTATCTAGGTATATGTAGCACTTTGTTGTATGATCTTTCTTTCTCCTTGCTGGAAAAATACTGTGGAAACTTCCCTGCAGCAAGATAATTGGCTATATTTGCATACCAAGGTGAGTAAGTAGAAATAGAAAAAAGATATTCATCTAGGAAAGAATCCTCAATAGGAATGCAATTGTCATCAATAATTAACCTAGAAAGAAAATCAGCTACTACATTATCTTTTCTAGGTTTATCGACAATTATGATATCAAATTCTTGTAACAACAATAAACATCGTGTAATCTTACCATTGGTAATTGGCTTATCCATTAAAAAGAAAATGGAAGAATGGTCAGTATGCGAAAATACTTGATACCTAGTGATATAATGTTGGAATTTATTGATGGGATGCACGACTACTAAGAACTCCTTCTCAATCACTATGTAGTTGAGCTCATCTGGGGTTAGATTTTTGCTTATGTAGTAAATAGCATAAGGTTTCTTATCCTCGAGTTGGCCAAAAACAACACCTACAACAATATCAGATGCATTTGTAGCTATGTGAAATGACAATTCCCAAATAGGTCCTCGCAAGATCGGAGCTGCTGATGCGCAACATTTCAATTTTAAAAAGGCCTGCTCACACTTCCCTGTCCACAAAACGTCGACATCCTTCATGAGTAAGGAAAATAATGGTGATGCAATTTTTGAAATTTTTTCTATAAATCTCTCTGTAATACCCTGCATTCCCCAAGAAACTACACGCCTACTTTTGCGTTTTGGGTGTTGGGATTTTCAAAATTACCTCTATTTTTGCAGTGTATACCTTAATTCCTTTAGCAGAAATGTAGTGTCCAAACACAATCCCTTTAGTCATCATCATGTGACATTTTTCAGTGCTCAAAGCAACATTAGCCTATACACAATGTTCTAGCACTTTTTCCAAATTAACTATTGTTGTTTCAAAATCATCTCCATTAGGTGTAAAATTGTCCATGAATATTTCAAGACAGTCATTCAACAAGTCAGAAACAATTCCTAGTATTGCCCTTTGATAGGTTTTGACGCATTACAGAGTCCATAAGGGAGTACCCTGGATGCGAAGGTTCCCAAAGGGTAAGTAAAGGTTGTTTTATCCTGATCCTCCACGACAATCTATATCTGATTGTAGCCACTAAATTCATCCAAGAATGAAAATAATCTCTTTCTGGAAAGGGTATCAAGGACCTGATCTATAAATGGTAGGGAAAAATGGTCCTTTTGAGTGGCTTTATTGAGTTTTCTATAATCTACATAAACTATTCAAGTGGCGACACCCAATGACTATCAGATATTGGGTAAATAAAATTAGCACTCAGGAGTTTCTGTAATTCTTCGTTTAGAACCTCCTTCAGTGCAGGGTTCAAGCGGCGTTGTGGTTGTCTGACTGGTTTGCAGCCATCCTTTAAATAAATTTGGTGAGTGCATACATTAGGGTGGATCCCTTTCATATCTGTATAGTCCCATGCAAAATCCTTTTTGTATATTTATAACATTTGTAACAACAGTTGTTTTTGCTCAGCAGACAAGTTGGGGTTAATACTCAAAGACTTTCTAGGTTCTATCTCAATCGGGCTGCTATCAATATTCAGAGTGGTTCTCATGTGCTCAAAATCTATATCTTCCACCTCTTCTTCCTCGTTCACATTTCTAGCAGAAGCGACAGAAAGTGAGTTACTAATAAAACCATTAATGACATCATCTTCTTTCTCATCCTTGAAACACTGGGCTTTCCCAAGAGTGAGGAGCAGCAGGAAAAGGTATGACTCAGGCTCAAACTCATCCCACCAAGGGTTGTATACATCCATATTTGGTTTTGGGGGGTAAATGCTAAGGTTCTTTATTGCCTGGCTATCCGAGATCACTATAGATCCTAATCTGTAGCCTATAATTGCATTTGCGGTGGCCAACCAAGGTCTCACTAAGATCAAAGGATGTCCCCCCAAATTGGATTTGGTCTACAAGATAAGAAAATGAGTCGGATACCTCTAAGAAGCTATTGTAATCATGATATTCTCCAACGCCCCCTTGGGTTTGACATGGGACTTGTCGATGAATCCAAGTACAGTAGGAGTATGTCTAAGTCCCTATAGCCCGACAGTGGTAAAGAGGTCCTTTTTCATTACATGAATGGTAGCCCCGAGATCGATCAAGGTGTTAGCTATGGGTTGATCATTAATGTAGACAGTGACCATAGGATTTCCTAGATCATTATACCTAGTTAAGAGAGGTTGAGCAGACATTAATTCAGATAATATCCCCATCACATGCATGGTGGCAGGGTCTTGAGGCTTCCTCCCAGGTTTCTTGATGCACAAATTTCTCACTATTTTAGCATAAATAGGTACTTCCTTAAGGGCTTGTAGCAGAGGAATTCATACATGAAAATTTTGCAACTCCCTATGGAAATCAGATTTGGGTTGTGAAGTCATCCCAGGTTCAGCCAATCTCTGAGGATATGGAGGGTCCTGAGTTACGACAGTCGAATCGGCTATTACAAGTGTATCAGCCTTTCCTAAGTTCGTTGTTACAGCAGTAACAATCCTTCGCGGGTTGGCTGTTACAGATGTAACCACTTCCTCGATATTGGTTGTTGCAGGCATAGTTGCCATCTTAGAGCCTCCAACATCTCTTCTGGATGGTTCACATTCCTCCTCCGTAATGATAGGGGAATGAATTGGTTTAATTTCCTTACTCGATTGCAATTGTATTTCATTAAGTCGCTTGGGGGTAATAAGGTAGGTTTAGAAGGTAGTCAGAGCGTCTATGCCCTGAGCTACTTTATTGTTCGAGTTTGGGTTAGGTTGCGTAGGTAGTTGGGGTCACACAGGTGGTGGAGGAGCAGGAGTTTGGAAAGGAGGTAACTGCAGCTATTGTTGCATGGGTAATCTAGGCAAAGCTAAATTCTGGGCATTTCCTCCCCAATTCTGGTTCCAAGGATATGGTTGAGATTGAGGATATTGAATAGAGTGAGATGGAGACCACTGGTTCCAAGGTGAAGGAACTGTGCTGAAGGAGGAGTAGGATATTTCCACGAATATTGCTGAGTATTATATGCATTGTTCCACAAATTGAAAGAGGCAAATTCTTGAGACATACCTGGAGGTGGTGGTTGCGATGGTCCTCTTGGTGCAATGAAATAAGAGGATTGCACTTCCTCGCTTAAATCTCTGAGTATTGCCTTCAGTCTAGGAAGCTCTGGATATTTCCCTGTCGAATGTTCCAGCTCGAAAATATTACACAAGCTGATGTTATTCAATTCACATTCCCTCAAAGGATTTTTCTTCCCAAAATTCGGATAGAACATAACCAGGGGTGTGTTAGCTTCTTCTTGTGTCTTCTTGATCTGCGCTATCATTATCTAGGCAGAGAGAGTACTGAGGATATCAGTCTTTAAATTTTCAAACAAATTCCCAATTTCTACTCTGGTTACTTTCACTCCTGCAAATTTTTATATTTGGGTGGAGGCATCTAGAGATCCACTCCTCCCCTTAGATGATCCTCTAGAGCATCTTAGACAGAGCTTTACAATTTTAGCGAATGGTTCTTACGATATATTTGCCTTCCCTAATAGGTTCAGGGTATCAAGGAAATCATCCCTCATTCCTCAAATAAATATAGTCTTCAAGGTTTCCTGGTCTAGATTGCTATGTTTAGAACTCTATAGGTTATAGTGGAACCTCTCCACATAATCTACTAGGCTTTCATCCTCCTTCTGTGTCATTCTAAATATCTCCTCTCTTAAGTCCCTGGTTCTGCAATAGTATTGGTACTTTGATAAGAAGATCTCCTTCATGTCATTCCATGTTCGAATAGAAGTGGAGCCCAATCCCGTGAACCATCTCAAGGCTACTGCTTTTAAAGTAGCAGGAAATAATTTTAATTTCTATGCGTCTGAGGTATAACCATAACTTCTTCATAAGACATCGAACTCAAATAAAAATGTGTCTGGATCTTCCTCAGTCATCCCCTAGAAGGATGGTAAGGATGATAGAGGAATCTTTTTCATAGGAGCTTCACCTCTGATATCCCTGATTGGGAACTCAAAGGTGGTGATAGTAGCATCTGTTTTAGCATTGTTGTCATTTTTGTCCCCCATGACTAATCCTTCTAACCCTTATTCTAGCATACGTCCTTCAAATTGTTCTTTTGATGATATCGTAGATGTGATTAGTGGCTCAGATGTTCTTAGGGATGGTCATTTCAATGCACTACCTGTATCTGGGTATTGATAAACCAACAGGTGTTCTTCCATCCCAGGTTTTCAATTTCCCCCCTCAATTTCCCCTTGCCCCTCTGTCCTCAAGTTCTGGCTACTACCTTCCCCCTCCTACCCCTAAATTAGATTCCTGGTCCTAGGGGTATGGGTGCTAGCTTTAGAATGATATGGTCCCACGATAGAGGAATCGAAGGTTCCTGCTTTTGCTATGGGAGTAACAACTTTCTGTGGCCCTGTTTTCCTTGCATCCCTTTGAGATTTGGACTTTTCTTTTTCTCCCTTAGAGATTAGTTCCTGGATGAATGTTTTCCTTCTCAAATCTACACTCTTCCTTTCCTTTTTATGACCCATTTTTCCTATGACTAATTAGAGTGGGGGTAGTTTTGGTATCTCTATAATTCCTACTGTTGCACACATGGAACCTATGTGTATTAACTCACACCCTAAGTGCCTCAGTCTTTGATAGTGGTGAGCCCACCCAGGTACGCTAGAGCGATGCACAGGTTCTTACCTCTCATCTTACCACCCAACGAATGAAGAGATGAAGGCATGCTAAACAAAACACCAAAATTCCCTAAGTGCCTTAGTGATCAAAATGGTAAGCCTGCCCAGGTATGTTAGAGCGATGCGGAGGTTCTTACCTCTTGTCTTACCCCCTAGCAATTGTGGACTAGGAACACTCTACATCAAACAAACAACTTGGCTAACTATATCATCAACTTCCATCCCCGGCAACGACGCCAAAATGTAGTGTTGTTTTAATCAATCATAATTGACTGAGACTGCAACATTTAATTCTCAACCCAGGGTAGGTCTTGCTGTTTCAATGGAGTTCGTACTGTTTGTGCCGATACACTACGACCAAGAATAAGAAAATGTATAAAACAGTAAAAGATGTCACTGAACCAAATTTTTGAATCCAACCATTCATGTAGACATGAAAAAAACACTCTACAAAATTAATCACACTTCACAACTATCAAAGTGAAGGTGCGCCACAAAGGAACTAATAATTACTCCAGCTAGTTACTACCACTCTGTTTATTACCTCAATATAATAGCATAATATAAATGGAAACAACAGCGAATCTAATCCAAAATTTGTACAGAAACAATGAGAAACCATAAATCAATTAGCTAAACTAGAATGTACACTACCTTTGTCACTGCAGTCCTTGCCAAAGAGGAGGGCCCTTCCACCTCAACGGTGCACAGGAATAACGGAAAAGTAATTAACAAATCAGCTGAAGAGCAGTAACAACACCACTGTGCTAATTAATATAGAAAATAAACTCAGAATTACAGAAGCAAAGTAACAATACTTTTCTATATTCTCTATCCTTGTACATGAAAAATCAAGTTCCTTTATAGTTATTACAACCCAAAATTAGAAACAGATTAGTCATGAGAATCTCACAATTATCATGTTGATCAAAAATAAAAGTAGTTACAATCTATTTCTAAGTACAAGTATACAGTAGTTAGGATTGCAACCGCTTGGGTCTATTGCTTCCAAAATAAAAAATCCCTACTGCCGATAGTTGTTATGTGGAATAATACCCACATTTTCCAACTTCGGCACAGCAACATCGAGTGAATAGCAGTTTGGGATGTCATGACATCACTGACGACAACACTTTTGGAGTGACATTGGACACTTGTATCAATGCGTAGTGTAATAACATCCTGTAACAACATCCAATGTGTAACAACTGACTGTAACAACATCCAATGTGTAACAACAACCTGTGATAGCATCCAAGGTGTAACAATGAACTATTCTACCCTTATCTGTAGTTAATTCGCACTGCCTGTCTGCTTCATAGCTTTGTTCTCGCGAGAAATCACCTGAAAAGAAGAAGAGATTCCCAAAATACTTCTTCAATACTCTCCCAGTTAGCCACAAAAAGGAATAGAGAATCATATTATTTAGTAGAATACGGAAAAGTAACATGACAGTAGAATAGGTTATAAAGGTGAGAAAATAGGGAAATTGATCATGTAGATTCATAGGCATGGAGGGAAGAAGGGTCAAAATTGGCGAAAGAATGTGCAGAAAATAGGTAAAAAATCACACCCAACAGAGTGGCCCGTCCCCAAGAATGTGGTAGATATCCATTCCTTTTTAGGATTGGTTGGATATTTCCGACACTTTATAAAAGGATTCTGTAAAGTAGATTACCCCTTGACATCTTTGCAGAAAAAGGGAAAGGATTTTAAGTGGACAACAGATTGTCAACAAATTTTTGAACAGTTAATACATCTCCTAATTACAGCACCAATTCTAAGGATAACAAATCCAGTCAAGGAGTTCTTCGTTTGAATCGATGAATGCCAAACTAGAATTGGGGCTACATTGGTGCAGGAGGGATGAGTGGAAGCATATGAGTCACGGAAGTTGAAGGACCATGAACAACGTTATTCAGCCTATGACTTGGAGCTTACCGCAATAGTTCATGCATTGAAAATTTGGTGACATCATCTCTTGGGGAAACAAATTGTTCTTATGTTAGACCATAGTAGTCTAACAAATTTCTTTCATCAACCAAACCTAAATTCTCAGCAAGCATGATGGTCCAGATTTTTAAGTAAGTTTGATTTCGATATTAAGAACTTGAAGGGCAAGGAAAATAGGGGAGCTGATGGCTTGAATCAAAGGTTGAATCATATCTATGAGATCTCTTTTAGTAAGATTAAAGATGATTTTTCAAATTAGATAAGATAAGCTACTTTAAAAGATTCAAAATACCAGTTTTTATGGCAATAGAAAAAGAAGGAAACTAGTTCTGAACAAAAATTAGGCTATGTTGTTAATGATGAAGTAATACTGGCATAAAAAAGTCACATTTATGTACCGAATTGGAAAGTTTCGAAGCAATTTATTCTGGAGGAATATCACAAGAATCCATATACTCCACACTCGGGATACAAAAAAATAATCACAACATTGAGGAAAGATTACTTCTTACCAAGTATGAAGACAAAAACATCCCAGTACCTGGCATAGTGTTTGGAATGCCATCAAGTGAAAGTATAACATCAACATCCAATTGGTCTGCTTCATCCTCTACCTATTCCAGAATGGAAGTGGGAGCTGGTGACTCTAGACTTTATTACTGGACTGTTGAAATCAAAAAAGTAAAATGATCCTATAAATGGTAGTAGTAGACAAACTGAGCAAAGTTTCTCAATTTATTTCAGTCCAATCAACTTATAAGGTTGTACAAATTGCTAACATCTTCATGTAGGAATTTTTTAGATTACATGGAATTCCTAAGATAGTTATCTCAGATAGGGACGTGAATTTTACCTCCACAGTTTGGAAAGCTCCATTCATGGGCTTGGGCACTTAGATACAATTCAGTACTGCCTATCATCCACAAACAAAGGGGAAAACTGAGTAGGTGAAGTAGGTGTTGGAGGATATGCTTAAAATGTATGTAATGGAACAACCCACAAAATGGGAGGAATACATATATCTGGTGGAATTTTTATACAAAAACGTGTATCATGCATTATTGAAAATGATTCTATTTGAAGTGTTGTATGGGAGGAAGTGTCAAATACGAATCAAATGGAATAGTCCAAAGGATAAACTGATGTTAGGGCCTCGCATATTTAAAGACATGGAAGGTACAATGAAAAGGTAGGACCTAATTTAAAATCAGCTTAAGATCGGCATAAGATCTATGCTAACCAACAAAGACCGTATCGAAATTTTCAGGTGGTAGGCCATGTATACTTAAGGGTGAAACGCACGCGAATCACCTTGAGATGGAATGGTTTCTCTAAAATGGCCCCACAGTTTTGTGCCCCCTTTAAGATTATTGCATGAGTTGGCCCAGTAGCTTATTGATTAGCGTTACCTGGTCATATTCGTGTTCATGATGTATTTCATGTCTCTTTCCTAAAAAAATACGTACATGATCCTCGAAACATAATAGAGTGGCTAGATGTTCAAATAATGGAACAAAATAAATTTATTATTTCTCTCCTTCTTCTATAATGCATTACAGAGTTCACCCTGAATGTATTTGAATGCAGGTCGAACTGGCAAGTGAATTCATGTTTGGACTCTTGCATATTCTCGATCAGAGAGAAATAGTATTGCAGAAACAGGTTATCCACCAGGTTAAGGTGCAACGATAGCACTTCAGCGCAGAAGACGACACCTGGGAGGATGAACAAGTTATGCAAGAATCTTATCAAATCCTGTTCCAAGGTAAATGAATACTTAGGGTAGTGTTCCACTCAAGGGGTGGAATGTAATGACTTCTGGTAAGTTTTAGGTATTGATTTACCAATTACTGCAGTAAAAAAAATGTTTTTTATTATGTTATGGGTCGACCTAACTAAGACAATAATCAACATATGTGAATATATGTTGAGTTTGGTTTCCATAATATAATGTTACATTTGTTAACGATGATTAAGAAGCAATGCAAGAGTAAGGTCACCGAGCTGTAGTTGGATAGTTATGGGTGAGGTAGTTACCCTCCCAAACTTCCCCATTGGAAGAAAGAAAAACTTCCAAGAAAAGGCTGAGAGGGTATTGGGTACTTGAGGCAAGAGGAGAGAAAAGGAAATATAGAGAGAAGTAACTCGAGAGTTGGGTAGCCAGTTGGAGCTTTGCCTGGAGCTTGAGAGATTGGGCTTATGGTTTTGGCTAAGTTTGGTATTGACTAGATAACACATAAAATAAAATTACAGAATTGTCCTGTAAAACACTACGTGGAAGTGTAGTAGGCTCGAGGGGAGATGCAGCCAAAGAGACTGGTCTCAAGGTCAGGTGGAAAGTTACTTGGTCCAATGGTTCATGATTTACCTTGATAAGAGATAAGTATTAAAATATGTTCCTTTACTAATGTTTATATTTGCAGTGGATAGATATTTGATTATGGAACACTCAAAAACATACTGTAACTAATTTTATTTCTTAGAAATAAAGAAATTGTTATGAATTGGTTAGTTATTAAATAGATTTTCCATATTAACTGCATTGGTGGTAGAATGAGATTTTTTAGAAAAACCCCAGCAAGCAAAGAAAACTTATTTGCTGAAGAACCATTGTCTCTGAAGAAGACATAGATCATGGTTTAGTACCTCTTTTACCGATGTATGAGTAGTGAGGAGACTAACATTTCCATATCTCAGAAACTCATTATTAAGACAACCAGTGGACAAGATTCATAACTTCGAATAAAAGTTTTCTTCAAAATACAAGTAGGTTGAGTAATGTAATAGTAATAACTCAAGCTAATACTCGAACTGGACAGTATAGCTCATAAATAATACACTGGAAAAGAACATAATTTCGATTATGGTTACCCCTACCTGCAACGATAGCATATGTATTGGAAAAGTTATAAGAACCACATACACCAGACTCATATTCTAAATACTTAACCAACGAAAAAATGTGAATTCAGGTAGCAGTTAGCATATACTCAACCATGGTATCATAATAGTGGGTACATTTTCAACCTCGTTGCTATAACAATTATCATGAACGCTACGTAAAAGACTAAAATAAACACAAATTATAACATAAATAAATCTTCCATATTGGGGTATTAAATGTGCATTTGGCCGGTGGTTAAATATGAAAATGCAAACAGTAAATAGTAATTTTCAGGGAAAAGATTTCCAAAAACTCCTAGGGAGTAAGAAAGACTGTAATATTGATTTAAACCATAATTTTAATGATGTTATAAATTTGTATTCATAATACAGTCCAGAGAAATAAAAACCCAAGGTCTCGAGCATTAACTAACAATTATCGTATGACCATCTGGGTAACGCTAATTAAATCAATTATAGATCTATACAAAGCCACGCGGGCTAGAGATTCCAAGTTAAATAGTAAGTCACGCTAATTAAATCAATTATAGATCTATACAAAGCCACGCGGGCTAGAGATTCCAAGTTAAATAGTAATAAAACTATTACTAAAACTATGGGCTCACAATGTACGAATATAAAAAAAAGGATGCGAGAAGGCCAGTGTTCATGTTGTGGCAAGATAATTTTCACACCTGAAACTATGGGAATTTGTTTGCCTAAGTGTCGAAGTTCTGGAGACATATTTGGATGGCGTAGGGAAGCTTTTCCTAGGTTAAAGGAACAAAACAAGTGAAATCAATTATTATTCGTCCAAAAAATGATCTAAACCCATGACCGAGAACTGCATGTACAATAAGAAGAAGAAAAAGGAAAAAAAACCAACGATTACCTTAACTTTGATAAGAGAAAGAGGGTCAAACGAATGAAGCAGTCCATTTGGGGAATGAAGATGGGCATTGGATACCTTTGTTATTCATAGCCAAGCGTTTAAACTTTGTCCTGAGCCCAAGCAACTAGAATAATAACCTAATACTCTAGGAAAATATCATTACCCGAGCTAGCAGCCCCGTGACAGGTTCCAACTGGCGACAGAGTCATGGAAGTACAACAGAAAGGTTGAACACTGTAGAGGTTACAGAGTGTAGAATAGAGGTTGGAAAGGTGAAAAACGAAACCGCTGAGACTGAGAGTGGGGAGAGTATTTACCCTCAATTAATTTCCTCACAACATGATCTTACATCAAGAGCCATCCACCGTCGATCAAGTGAGGTCCCCAAAGGAGGTGTACATCATAGATAAAGCATGGATCTCAATGGAGAATTTCCAACCAGGAGTTACAGAGAGTTCGAAAGTTCTAGGTGGATAACCCATAGTTAACCACCGGTGCAGATCACGCCAAACCATTATCCAAATTTTAATATATGTGAAGTATAGTAATACGAAAAATGTTTTATGCATGAAAACGAATAGTGCTAGATTCATGTAACAATGTAAGTGTTTTTATCATTCTAATCGCGAAAATGTTTTTAATTTAACCATGCTTATGGGTCCCAAAATATTTGTGTAAGAAAATTAAACACGTGTGCGTTAAATAAATAAAAAATTGTTTAATATTTACATTGGGCTAGAGAGATATTACAATTCCCCTTAAATTTAATCATAGAAATATTTTTATTTCCATCAGTCTTACAAGAGAACTTCTTGAATTATCCAATAATTTTTCGAAGGCTATCTTTATACAATACCTACTTGAGGTATTTTTTTATTTTGGTTGATGTTTGAATAATTTTTTGGGAGTATCTTACTAATGATATTGTTTATCTTATTTTTTACAATAAGTACTTTTTATACAATAAGCACCTAATCATAGTTATGCCCTCAATATATAAAAGGTTCACTTCTATACAATGAATATGATATGGGCTATTTCCTTTAATTTTGAGATTATTATTTGTGAAATTATTTTGGATTTTATCTATCTTTCTCTAAGATCATTTCTCCAAGATTTTGTATAGATATTTCATCCCAAAAGTTCACATCAATGTGAAGTAACATGAATGATTATTTTATTATCCCAAAACACAAGTTTTGTGAATGTACAATCATTTTCAATCCCATATTCCAATGTTATAGTTCTATTTAAATTTGTAAAGAAAATCAATTCTAAGATATTTTATGAGGACACCTCCTCCAAGTTATTGTTTCCATCTACAAAATTATCAAAGGTGGTAAATTTGCATTTATCTGGCATACGATTAATATCGTCACTACTTAAAGACATATCTGTACTAGACCAAAATTCAGCTAGGCTTCTTAGTTTTTTTATCAAGGTCACAGGGCCCCATTTCAATAGGAACAATATAATCAATATGATGAAGAAGGATGATTACTATTCCAGTGGGAGTAAGGCTAACACAACATGCATCTTCAAAAAAATCATCTAAATTGTCAATATAAATGCCAAAAAGGTGTAGGGGATAGGGGACAATGATTCTTAACTTCGATATTGAAGTTAATTTATTTTTAGAAACCCTTAGCCTTCCTCATCTTGGGAATGATGTTCTCATGTAGACATACAACTATATTTTTCCATTCAAAAGGATGTTTTACCTTCTCCAACCCATTTGAAAGGCTAGTCGGATATTATGTTAAAAGGTTTTCTAAAATTAATAGAACAAAAAGGTATATCTATTTTATTATTCCAAAATTATTTCATAATTATCCTAAGCATAACCAGGTCACCTATGGTTGAGTAATACCCTCTAAACTTTACCAACATTTTATCTATTTTTCTGTTTCTTTCTAGCCATATGTTCATCTTGCTATCGAAAATAAGTTTTTATTGCTTCATTAAAATATTAATGATCATAAATGTAATATGGTTATATTGTTGGATCAGGTGCACAGCTATTTAATAAACACACAGAAGAATTAACACAACAGTCAAGCACATAAACACAATATTTAACGTGGTTCACCCAACCAATCTGGGCTACGTCCACCAAACATAGGCATCATGAATATATTAAATAAATTGGAGATTACATCAATAAATCCTCTCAAACTCTCTTCCAGCTATCCGTATGACAACCTATTTTATAGTAGAGAGAATCTAACTGCTCTCACATCAAATTTAGGATGCATTAATTTGCTCCCAACAACCTGGAGATAATCCAGCAACAGATTTCCTATTGTTGTCACCTACAGAGATTTCTGCCTACTTGACTCAAACAGAAAATCTCAACAATCTCCACCTTGACAACAATTCGCCTGATGCCCTGTTATTATTATTTATCTTTTCTGCAAGCCAAGAGAAGCCAAACACCAGCGTAGCTTCTCCAACAAAACTGGTTTCGTGAACATGTCTGCACAGTTCTCCTTTGTATGCACCTTTTCAAGAGAAACTCCCTTTTCAGTGATAACCTGTCTTACAAAATGATACTTAATTGGAATATGCTTTGACTTACTATGATAGGCCGGATTCTTAGCCAAATGTATTGCACTTTGACTATCACAAAGTAACCTGATGTTATCCTATAACCTACCAAACTCACCAAGCAAACCTTTCAACCAAACCACCTCGTTGCAAGCATGAGAAGCAACAATGTATTCTGC
>APFE031470980.1:390935-419858 GCA_000404065.3 Pinus taeda | reverse complement strand
TTGTTGTAATAAATATATATTTGTTTTGAGAGGTGCTCTCTAACTTAGTATGGTAAATATGTTATAATAAAAATTTAATAAAAAGATTAATGTATTGTAAACATTTTATAGTCAAAATTAAATGAAAATGAAAATAAAAATAAACCTATAATAATAAAAACAAAAATTACTAATGGTCTTGAAAAACCATGGTATTCATAAGGAACATAGCATATTTAAAGAGTGAAAGTAGACTAGGCTAGATCCATTTTCACTCATGAACTATGAAGAGTGGAAAGAGATCAAATATCTTTTCACTCTGAAAGAAGTTTTCATCTCAAAAAATTAAATCCTTGTGAATGCTTAGATGTGATTGGTTATATTAATTTAATAGGTTTTTCATTTTATCATACATTTTATAATTATAAAATAAATTAAGATAAAAATAAATTATAATATATAATATTTATAAAGCACTTTAATTAAATACATATGATAAAAATACAAATTATTTAATTGAAATTTCAAAATATAATTAAACAATATTTAAAAATTATATATTAAATATTAAAAAAAAACCATTTAAAAGCTATTTAAATAAAATTTTAAATAATAATAATTCTATATTATTTTATTTAGATATTAAAATCCATTAAATCATAATAATCTCACTTTTTAGACTTCATAAATATTATTTTCAGTTTTCATTTTAACTAAAACCATTATTTTAAATTTTGAATAAATTATAAAAATTTTCCCCTCCACATGACGGTAAACTGATCCATACTTAAAATAATTATCATTCTTTTTATGCGGAAAAATTTACCCAAAAGCCCACACGTTAATTTAATATTCATCTGACTTAATTTAATATCACATGTATGATGAATCAAAGTTTGGAAAATTTAAAAAATTTTAAATATATTTAATATTCATCTAACTTAATTTAATATCACATGTATGATGAATAAAAATTTGGAAAATTAAAATAAAATTTATAAAATTTAAAATTTAGGTTTTTGTACTTTTTAATTTTAAAAAGATTATTATATATAATTTTATATATATAATGGTTTTGAGAATGTTTTATTTTATAATAAATTTTATAAAAATATTAAACAACATTGTGAATGGAGAAAGTTTTTATTTTATTATTTAAATTTTTTTTTTTTCCTCTGTAAGACTGCGCTAATTTATATTACAAAAAAACGAAAATTTACATCCAGTTTTACAAAAAGGCTGAAGCCTTGTTTCTCCGAAGAGAATTTCCCATGACTATCCATCCAATACATCTGGCAAAAAAGAACCAGTTCCTTCCAACCTACTGAACCAGCATATCGACACAATAGGCTTTTGAGCCAACACAACGGACAGGTAACTTGACACTATGGACCCATGACTTGACATAATCGACACGTAGACTGACATTGACGACACATAAACCTTCACGGTGGACCTTGACACCTTGACATTCAAACACATAGAGTAAAACAGAGAGAGATGGACCGAGAGTAGCATTCCTGGCCGAGAGAACGGAGAGGCTTCTGAGTTAGTCCTCATCTGTTAGGTGAGGCTCGTCCTCCATCGTTAACCCCTTGATCTTCTTATCTTCCGCCTCATCTGGGCGCATCCCTCCTTGGGCGAGCTCGCTGGTTCCGGCTTCTTCAGCTTGAATGGGTTGCCTCAAATCCACCCTGGGGACCTACATATCCACCCTTGGCACTGTCAGGTTGTCCCGTGGCCTCCGGAGGTCGCTACAGTGCTCAACAGTGATTGACACAATTAGCGTATTGTTCTCCAATGTGCAGGGGATGCGGTATTTAACTGCTGGATGTTCCCGGTGACCGCATTCCATGGGTTCTCCCCTTTCTCTTTCAATTTGCTGGCCAACTGTTCTGCGCGGACTGCTACCTTGTTCAGGAGGAATATCAACAGAGGAAGCGGGTGAAGTGGCGGGCCTCTGTGTAGCAGGACGGCCCCTCGAACCACCTCTTCGACTGCTCATCCTTAGCCGCTTAGACATTCTGCAACCGCCTCTTTTAGCAAGAATCCTTGGTAAAGTCCTGCACCTTACCAGAGTATGCTCTGTCGCCTTCAGAATCTGCTCAGGTCTCTGTGAGCTATGCGGGAATGCAGTATGGTGAGTGCTCTTATGGATTGCCATATTCCTTGTTCCAGGTTGCGCATTGAATGGCGCCTTAACCCGAATTGCCTTCCCAAGGATTGTCCCTGTCGCCATAAATTACTCTGGAGCCGAACGGGTCTTCTCACCGTCTGAATTCTCCTGCGCAGTTAATAGCTGGGTGTGTTGGTTTATGGTGGCTTGTCCGGGCTGACAGCTGCCCATGTGAACTAGCCACCCGCCGTTAATTCGTCACATGCAACCCGCATCCGGGGTTTATTATTTAAAAATATTAATGTTCATTTATTTTATATTAAAATTTATCATTTTTTTAATTATAAGTATTTATGAATAGAATCTAACTCTAAGGGTGTCAATAAAATTGAGTTCATGACTTCTCGACAACAAAGATGCTTTAACTACAAAGACTCAACCAATTGAGCTAACTCTCAAAGATATATATAAGTATAATGTTGTATATGTCATATGAGGAACATACATATTTTGTTGATGTTGTAAACATCCATCATGTCACTTGTCAGAATTGAACCTAGGTGGAGAGGATTCCATTCCTACCTCCCAACCACCTAGGATACAAATAAACTGCCAACCGATGCGCTGACTCTGAAGCAAGCAAAACCTGATCTGACAAGATCCCTCCTCCCCATAATAAACAAGAAGCTAAAAAACGAGACTCGACAACTTTGGAAGCTGAAAGTCCCCAAAATAAAAGGACACCTCACCACTAGAAAAAGGTCCTCTCCACCTAGGTTCAATTCAGACAAGTGACATGATGGATGTTTACAACATCAACAAAATATGTATGTTCCTCATATGAAAGATACAACATTGTACTTATATATATATCTTTGAGAATTAGCTCAATTGGTTGAGTCTTTGTAGTTAAAACATATTTGTTGTTGAGAAGTCGTGAACTCAATTTTAGTGACACC
This sequence comes from Pinus taeda, assembly GCA_000404065.3. Lineage (NCBI taxonomy): Eukaryota > Viridiplantae > Streptophyta > Pinopsida > Pinales > Pinaceae > Pinus > Pinus taeda. The sequence continues at coordinate 416,804 of APFE031470980.1, read as the reverse complement.
CTTAGAGTTAAATTCTATTCATAAATACTTATAATAAAAAAATGATAAATTTTTATATAAAATAAATGAACATTAATATTTTAAATAATAAAATAAAAACTTTCTCTCTACATATTTTTTTAATTTTTTATAAATTATTATAAAAATAAAATTCTCAGAACCATACATATAAAATTATATATAATAATCTTTTTAAACAAAAATCTAAATTTTAAAATATTTTTTTAAAATTTTTAAATTTTCCAAACTTTGATTCATCATACATACATGTGATATTAGATGAATATTAAATATATTTAAAAAATTTTAAATTTTCCAAACTTTGATTCATCATACATGTGATATTAAATTAAGTTAGAAGAATATTAAATTAACGTGTGGGCTTTTGGGTAAATTTTTCCGAATAAAAAGAATGATAATTATTTTAAGTATGAATCAGTTTAGCCAACACGTGAAGCCAACCCTCACTCGAGAGAAAATTTTATAATTTATTCAAAATTTAAAATAATGGTTTTAGTTAAATGAAAACTAAAACAATATTTATGAAGTCAAAAAGATAAGAATTATTATGATTTAATGGATTTTAATAATCTAAATAAAATTAATATAGAAATTTTATTATTTAAAAATTTTTATTAAATAGTTTTTAAAAATGGTTTTTCTTTTAATATTTTAATGATACTAATTTTTAAATATTGGTTAATTATATTTAGAAATTTCAAATTAATATGTGTTTTTTATTATATGTTATTATAATTAAAAAGTGTTTTATAAATATAATAATATATTATTAGTTTGTTTTTAATTTTAATTTATTTTATAATTGTAAAATGTATGATAAAATGAAAACATATTAAATTAATATAACCAATTACGTTTAAGCATTCAGAAGGATTTAATTTTTTGAGATGAAAACTTCTTTTAGCGTGAAAAGAGATTTGATCTCTTTCCACTCTTCATAGTTCATGAGTTAAAATGGATCTAGCCTACTCTAATTTCACCCTTTAAATATGCTATGTTCCTCATGAATACCGTGGTTTTTTAAGACCATTAGTAATTTTTGTTTTTATTATTATAGGTTTTTTGTTGTGTTATTTTTATTTTCATTTGATTTTGATTTTGACTATAAAATGTTTACATTACATTAATCTTTTTATTTAATTTTTATTATAACATATTTACCATACTAAGTTAGAGAGCACTTCTCAAAACAAATATATATTTATTACAACAACAAATATTATAATTTAATTTAATTGATTGTTATTATGATTTAATAATTAACTGTGAATGATAAATATAGTAACATATTACTAATATTTGTATTTTTTAATATATTTTATAGTAAGCTCATATATTTAAACGTTTTTTAAATAATAATAAAAATTATTAAAAAATCATTTTAATGTTATGTTTTAAATTAATTAAAAAACACTAAATAGAAAGCTCCTCTTGGTTTGGAGATGTAAAATCTCTACTAACAGGGTCAACCACATGAAGGTGAGAGCTTATATGATCCCAAAAACGGTCCATCATTGGCATGGGACTAACCACTCACGAGCACCCACACAATCCATTGCCAATGAGGCACACTCACTCACATGCATACATGCACACAACAAACAAAAGGGTGCACACAAACATACACATACCCAAAGACATTACACATATTGACTCACAAAGCGACATGTTCACATGCATCACATTTATTATGCTTGTTATGAATTTTAGAATTAATATTAGCTTATGCATGTGATAAAGATTGAATAAAGATATTATGATGTTGAAAATTACATTTATTTTATAAGTTAATTAATATGTTATGAAAATGGAGAAATATTTATTTTCTTTATTATTTTTAAAACAATAATTATCATTAGCAAAATTTTAGAATTAATATTTTTCCCCACATTATTAAATGCTAGTATTATGAAAAATAAAATTATAAATTGTTAAAATGAATGATTCTTAATATAATTAATTGAATTTGTTTATTGTATTAATTTTAATATTAAATAATATATTGATATGTATTATTACAAATCGATGATATTATAAATGTCATGTTATTGTTTCTTCTTTTATAAGGGATTTGAATCGTGAGTCTCATGGTTTGCATAATATTTTATGTACTTGGAAGGCTAATATTATTTATTTTTTAATGTTATTGTAATATATATATTATTTTTCATTTTAGAATGATAAATTAATATTATCCATCTTAGGGGAAAAAATAAGAAGTGAAAAATAAAATAATAAAAAATTGATTTAAAAAAAAATAAAATAAAAAAGCCAAATTATCCAATATATCAATAATATAATAATAATAGTTGTTTCACCAAATATTTACACTAACGTATTTACAAATTAAGGATTCTAAATAATAATTATATATCATATATCCACACATACACTTATTATCACATGTAAATAATACATATACAAATATAACAAGGAAATATTCATACAAATATAGAGAATACATTCATACTCATACAAAGAATACAATTATGCAAGACACATACAAGTGTAGCAAAGAATGCTCATACATACAAAGAATAGATTCATACACACATAAAGGACATATTCATACACATACAAAGAATACAAGTAATCTAAGGCACACTCAAATGCAACAAAGAATATATTTATTTACACATAAAGAATACAAATAAACAAGGCACACACAAATATAGAAAATAATAGATTCATGTACACATAAATAATATATTCATACACATTCAAAGAATACAATTATGCAAGACACATACAAGTATAGCAAAGAATATATTCATACACATACAAAGAATACAACTAAGCAAGGCACATACAAATGTAGCAATGAATAGATTCATACACACATAAAGGACATATTCATACACATACAAAGAATACAAGTAATCTAAGGCACACACAAGCAACAAAGAATAGATTGATGTACACATAAATAATACAAGTAGACAAGGCACACACAAATATAGCAAAGAATAGATTCATGTACACATAAATAATACAACTATGCAATACACATACAAGTATAGCAAACAATATATTCATACACTCAAAGAATAGATACATACGCATACAAAGAATACAATTAAGCAAGACACATACAAATGTAGCAAAGAATGGATTCATACACACTTAAAGGACATATTCATACACATACAAAGAATACAAGTAAACAATGCACACATAAATACAACAAAGAATAGATTCATATACATATAAATAATAGATGTAAATAATATACACACAATTGTAGCAAAGAATATAGTTATACATATACAAGTAAACAATATCTATACACTAGAATACTCAAAAAGTACACATAGAATATATTGTACACACATAATCCAAAGCATACATTGTAACCCAAATACATTCATATATACAAAAATAAGCATTCAAGAATATTATTATTGTATATAAAAAATAAAACCAATACAAAAACATTTAGATATCGTAAATTTATACAAATAAATAATAAAAAATATTTAAATATTTACAAACAAAAACACTCTAAATAATATATGGGTATTTAATATAAATTAGAAAAATATCAATAAAAATTAATTTATATATATATAATATTATATATATTTAATAATTATATATATATTTATATATATATATAATAATTATATATATATATATATCTATATTAAAATAAATATAAATAATTTAATAAGTAATTATAGTGTAACATATAAATTAAATAAAAAAAATCAAAATCAAAACTCAAAAAAAATAGAAATAAATTTAGGTTATAATTGTTATATAATTTATGTGAATAAGAGTGATTTTGCATTTTGTGTGTATGTGGGGAATATATTTAAAACATTGAAAAAATATTAAATGATTTATGTGAATAAAGGTGATTTTGCCATTTGTTTGTGTAAGTGGGGAAGATGCTTAAAACATTGAAAAAATGTTAAATGATTGATGTGAATAAAGCTAATTTTTCCATTTGTGTGTGTATGTGTGGAAGATGTTTAACATTGAAAAAATGTTAAATGATTGATGTGAATAAAGCTAATTTTGCCATTTGTGTGTGTATGTGTGGAAGATGTTTTTAACATTGAAAAAATGTTAAACGATTTATGTGACTAAAGGTGATTTTGCCATTTGTGTGTATGTTGGGAAGATGTTTAAAACTTATTTATACATTATTATCATAATAAAAGGATATATGTGTTTGTGCATATTGGAGTTGCTATAAACTAAAGATCATGAAAAACATGAGCACAAAGAACACAACTCAAAGGAGGGTTACCATTTAACCCTCCTAAGAGCCTTTTGGAGGGGTTGAATCCCCCTCCACAAAAAAAGCCTACTCCTTTTATTAATGATAGTTTTTGTTCGTGTACATTTTTTGATGGGCCCATCTAAAAAAAATATATATATATATTCTAATTACATCATTACAAAACATAAAAATAGATAGTCTTCCACCCAGAGCATTTCTGCAATATACAACATTGAAATAATATTGTTAATATACAAACCTTTCATAACAATTTGCAACATAATTAAGTGTATCATTCCTAAAAAAATCTATAACATATATATTTATAGATAATCATAAACCTATAATGCATGACAAATATTCAATCATAATAACAAAATACATATTTATTTTCGAAATTCTAACTAGATAACACAGATTCTTGATAAATATATTTCTTTTCCCTTAGTAAAAATAAATGTTAGATTGCAAAATTTAATATAAAAAAATAGATAACACATATTGTTGGTAACTATATTTCTTTTCTCTTAGTAAAAATAAATGTTACATTGCACACTTAAAAATAAAATAAACGTTGAAAGAGAAAAGAGGTTGTTGATATAATTAATAAAACTACTTAATTAATAACAAATGAGAGGAAAAAGGAAGATCAAACAAGTAGTTGATATGATTAATAAAACTACTTATAACAAATCAGAGGAAAGAGGAATTTTTTATTAAACTACTTAATTAATAAGGGAGAGGAAAACTAAGAAATTGCCACATGAAATTGGTTTTAGGAGATGGTTCTCAAGTAGTATGATTGTTTTATCTCATCATCATCACATTCCTATTGTTTTATCATCTATCACATTCAATTCTTATTGCATATGATCTGTCCTAATTAAATACTACTACTACCATGTTGCTGCCCTAATTAAATAATACTACCATGTTCTACTCATGACCTCCTCTTGACTACTAACCAGTTATGTCGGCGCCAATTATGACCTCCTCTTGACTACTAACCAGTTATGTGGGCGATGTTCGACAATTGCTAGAATTGGAAAACATGGAATGAGCCTATGCAATTTCCAATGAACTCAAGCTCAAAACTACTAACTCACATAGCTCAGGGATTGAAGTACAAGTGACTTAATAGAACCTATACATTTACTTATTCCCATGTTATACATGCAAAGAGAAGGACTCTCTATACTAATAAGTATGGACTAATTGTTGGCAATTGCACATTCATGCGGCCGTCTTTAGTAATTTACTATTTACAAAAACTGAATGCAATACCAGAACCCATGTAATATCTACGGTTGACATTTACTATATATGAACCACTTGAATCAATTCAGACTTGAATCAATTCAGACGTGCCCAGGACAGCGAGAATTGAGCTCCTATGTGCAATTTCCTTCCACTAAGCATCACAGTGGTAATCCATTATAACTCATAATAACCTTACAGTTCAAGTTAGATGTAAAATTGAATTGATTATATAATTGGCAATTTCTTATAAGAAAACAATCCATTCACACAGCTCTTTGCACTATGATCAACACTTAAGCATATATAACTTTTGATTGCCAGTTAACAATTGTCTACCCAGAAAAAAAATTAAAATCAACAATTACCATTAACAAATCTATATAATATAACCCATGCTACAACATAACTTTGAGTAATGATTGAAAAGCGCTGAGAACTAAACACGGAACTAGTACTGATCGATAGTTGTCATCTGGCATCTCCCTTACCAAATATCATCACTATTATTTCTAGTTCGGTCTCGATAGGGTCTCAGAAAAATCAAACGCACAGCCTTACTTGAGTGGGTGTACAACCAATGCCATCAATCACAGACAGGGAATACACTCCATAACATTCATTCAATCACGGCCACTGGCTGGATTCAGGAGCAGAGCAATCACGGACACTGGCCTACATTCAAGAGCTACAGCCATAGATGGATAGACTGATAAGATGGATAGATAGATAGGGGTGCCTACATCCACATACATCAATCACGGACAGTGGCCTACATTCAAGAGCTACAGCCATAGATGGATAGACCGATAAGATGGATAGATAGATAGGGGTGCCTACATCCACATACATCGATCGGGGTGCACTTTGAATAACTTACAGTTTTCTCACTATGAACGAACTAAACTCAACGATACATGTGCAATTTCCAATGAGCCCACGCTAGCTATGATGATTTTTTTTTAAAATCTAATTACAACCGCTGTTACCATCCATGGCAAACTCTTCGATCAATTATGTGATTGCAGGTACGGTAATGTATGATGCTTATATGCATATCTTGTTCCCTATGTAGCTTGGTACTGTATTGGGGTATTCTAGGTTTCCTATTTGGCTTGGTTTTAATAAAATAATTTTAATTAATAATTACTTTTAGATATTAAAAAAATCATAAACCATTACTCATGCCTGAATACCTGGACTATTGTTCATAACCACTGATAAACTTAAACTCCAACAATATCGATAATCCCTGATTCAACGTGGCCATTTAATTAGAATAAGCGTTAAGTAGAGCCAACATTAGTATCTATGTTATCATTACCAGGCGTTGCACCTATGTGAAAACCTATATTGAAGAGATCATTCCTCACGAAGTGTCCGAGGAGATTTTTCATTCAGATGTCATTCAATTTTTCGCTTCCCTATATTATTAGCAGCTAGTTGAGTTTAATCATACCACACACAACACACACACATATATATTATATATATATATTATATATATGTATTGATTATTATTAATATATTATATATATATATATATATTAATGTATGTAACAAAGTAGTTTCAAATAGAGACATGCAAGGTATTACTTATCTGGTTAATGATAGGGGTATCTCTTGAACACAGGGGATGATGAAGCGTGGAAGAATGACGAAGACTAGTTTGCCCGCCAGACACTTGCAGGACACTTGCAGGAGTGAATCTGATGGTCATTCGATGTCTAGAAGTAGGCAGTAAAAGCAAGATATTTTATTGTTTGTTTCAATATTGCTATGTTATTATTACTAGTAGCAATGGCTTTCGGCTTGATGTAGTGTCAATAAGGCATTTCGTTTATAACAGAGCTTTCCACCGTCGAGCGACTTGAACAAACACATTTATGTCCCCTGCTAAAGTGTAAAGTTCAATAAGCCCTTAGCATTTGGAATGTCAATGGAACAGGGACTCCTAATTAAGTCATTAAATTCTTTTTACAACTCATTCGAACTTATACTTTTTTAAAATAAAGAAAGCTAAAGCGTTCGGTGAAATTATGCATGGCCAATGGACATATACTCAGGCTATTAAGTCGAAGAGGCTCTTTCTATTGGATTACATTCCATACGTGGAGCTCATTAACGAGCACTCTTCACGCAAAACCTACGCCCATGGCCATTTCATTTTGTTGTGTTTGCTTCCCACGTCAACGAGTTTGGCTTTACCACGCGTCTATACTCAGGAAAGGTGAATTCTATTGAAAAGAATAGGGAGGAAATGCCATAATTGAATCGTTGTATTAAACAGAAAGTTGAGTCTAAACTAGAATTGCTAAGCCCTATGGCTGGAATTTCTGGGGTTTCTTCGATTTGTCACTTTTGAATTGCACAATCGATTTATGAGGTTTCTTCTATTTGTTCATTGTGTTGTGTTTTCTTCCCACATCAACCAGTTTGGCTTTACCATGCGTCTATGAGGAAAGGTGAATTCTATTCAAAAGACCAGCGAGGAAATGCCATCATTGAATCGTTGTATTAAACAGAAAGTTGAGTCTAAACTAGAATTGCTAAGCCCTACGGCTGGAATTTCTGGGGTTTCTTCGATTTGTCACTTTTGAATTGCACAATCAAGAGAGAGGGCTAGGTATTTCTCGGATCTGGCTCTGTAAGGTTTTTGTTAGCGCCTCTCTCTATGGTGTGTCTCAATTGATTGAACCACCTTTGCTTAATATACCCACGCATAATATGCTTCACGGGGTTAATATCTACCCAACCTCCTAGTTTAAGCAACTTCAGCTTCATCCTGTTATGCAACTCTTATGGATATGGGGCAATTGGCTGCGCTGTCATGCTCATGAAATGAGAAAAGGAGGAGCTCAATTGGGGGTTTGGAGAGACCAATGTTGTAACAAACAACCCAGCCATGAAATGAAAAAAGGAGGAGTTCAATTAGGAGACCAATGCTGTAACAAATTACAACAACGTAGCCATGAAATGGGAAAAGGAGGAGGTCAATTCGGCGACCAATGCTCTAAGAAACAATGCAACCATGAAAAGGAGAAAAAGAGGAGACCAATTGGGTGTTTGGAGAGACCAATGATGTCAATAGCCAAAAAGATTGATGGGCGACCTGAGCTGACCTGTACATGGAAAACCACCTAATACCTCCTCACATGTGAACATCCTCAACACTTATGTTAACACAGACCGACTAAAACTGACTCAATTGGAAAAACTATTCTGCAATGGAGATATTCATAAAATGCACCAAGAAACAGAGGAGAACAAGGCCATTCACAAATCGTACTAACCTTGCTTCTTAGAAATACTTCATTCGCTGTTGAAACTCTGCAAACTGGTTGTTCCAAAAGAGCTCTAAACGCCTCATTCCCAGCTGCAAAAGCACTTGAAACGTCTGCTCCAGCTCCTGTATATAAAATTGCTCCAGCTCCTTTATATAAAATCCCAAATCATCAGAAAAAGGGTCGAAAGCAAATCTAAAAATAATTCAAGAAAAGAAAATATTGCACTCACTCTGAATGCATTATTTGTTGATCAATTTGGCCCTTCAACCTCCAGTGCATATTCGGACTTTCTCTCCCAATTAACAGACACACAAACAGAAAAAACATTCAGACAGACACATGACACAAACACAACAAACATTTGCACACTACACAACACAAACACAACAAACATTTACACACTACACACGACACAACCACAACTAGACTACACTGGACATTGATGCATACAATACAACACTACACAAAACAGAACAGAACATCTATGGAGCGCTCCATAAGACATACAACTTTACATCAGAGTCTGCTTGAGAGAGAAAGAACACCCATGTTTTACCTGTAGATTCAACAGAGAGAACAATTTGTGAGGAGGTTACATAAAATCACTCAATCACCCACTTCCTTTCCCTGCTTAACCAATTGAATAAACAGAGAGATTGACAAAGAAATTAGAGGGAACATAAAATTACCCTCCATGAATAATCCACTCCAGCGCCCTCTGACTCCAAAAAATTTGATCACCTCCTCTTCATCCGTGGAGTTGAATTTCCTCCTCTGTTCATCACAATCACCGATCCCTCTCAGTCTCAGGCGCGCCAAAATTTTGATCACCTCCTCTTAGTTGGTGGAGCTGAATTTCCTCCTCTCATTATTTCTTCATCACAATCTCCGATCCCTCTCAGGCGCACTAGTATATAATGACTATGGCATGCCTGAGTTTTATGCTTCCTTTTTTGGACCGTTGCGTTAAAATTTAGCTTTAACCTAACCAATATTTAGCTTTAGCTATAGCTTTTGTGGACCTTTTCTTAAAATTTAGCTTTAACCTAACCAATATTTTAATTACTATTCATTAAACCAATCTTTTAATTATCAGTCTTTAACTCACTGTTACTATTTATAATTTATGATATTGCTGTAGTTCTTTTTCACCAGCGGGCTTTTTCAGTTCTTTGTATTTTAGGTCTTTGTTGGCAACTAGGTCTGAAGGGGTGTGCCATTCTACATTCTTATACACCTGGCCGCACATGTGTATATTCTAATTTGTGCAATTCCGCTGCAGAAACAAAATAAAATAAAAAACCGCCAATAAACAACTTGACCACATCCAGCACAGAAAGGCCACCAATAAGCAACTTGACCACATCCTCCACAAAGGTTCTGTTGTTATAATTTCGCTTAATTTTTTGGACAGCAGGTGGTATTGTAATTTCAAAAGGTGCAATTGACGGCTTTTAAGGTTTATCTATTCGAATCGGGAGGATTGCTAAACCAAGCCATATGGATTATAACGTAAGATTTGGCCGTTGTCCAAAGTCTTTATAGGTTAATAAATTGCTTTTTTATTTATATATTATTTTTTATTAATATTTCTAAAATGAAAATTTTGTTAATTTAAATTACAAATATTTCATTTCTGGGTTGTGAGGTAATATGGGCTTTATAGAAGTTGATAAATGCTTTTTTATTATACATATAATTAAAAAGAAATTTTGTTAATTTAAATTACAATATTTCATTTTTTGGTTTGTGAGGTAATACAATATGGACTTATATCAAAGTTAATAAAAAATATTTCTATTTATACATTTTTTTTTATTAATATTTTTAAAAAGAAAATTTTGTTAATTTAAGTTACAAATATTTCATTTCTGGTTTGTAAGGTAATATAGGTTTTAAGATTACGGAGTTGTATTTAGTGTGACTTTTTGGACTTTCTCGTGCCGGAATCTGGTGGAAAAATTTGAGGTGAAATCTTGATTTGTGTTATTTAAACTAGTTTTTTGACTGCAGCACCCTGGAAAACTTCCGTCAAAATCACCACATTTTGGTTCCAAATATTTTGATTATTAAAATTAATAGTAATTTATTTAAAATTTTGAAATAAAAACTTCAAAACTATTTCTTTTCCAAATATTGTAGTAATTTTTTTCTTAAAATTAAATAATTGTAAATATTTCTTTTAAATTGTTACGAGTTTTGAGATCACTCACCAGTCCTAATTGGTACTTTTAGTTGCTCTTCGATCCAAAGCATTCATTACTCAAAACCTCCTGAAAGTTAATTATAAATATTTTAGTTATTTAAATCAACTGTAACTATTTAAATTATTAAAGTTGGGTGTATATAAATATATAAAAATATATTTTGATGATTGCTAAATAAAAATATATTGAGTGGTCGTTAAAGCAAGTGAACATGATCACTCTCACATCCAAGTTGACTACTTTCTTTCGGAGAGCATCACGACCTAGTTCTTTCTCTTTGTAGATTCGAAGAAAGGTCTTCTCCAATGAGCCTTATCCAATCCAATTTCATATTGATGGTGGGTTTTTCAAAGCTAGTTCTCTGTTTCTTTCCACATATACTTATGGTATTATTATTATCTTTTATGTTAATTTTGAATTTCCATAAATATCTCTTGTTTAATTTCTTTTTTTAAATCTATTTAAATTAAATAATATTTAATAAAATATTTTTAATTAATAATTATTTTTAAATATTAAATGATATGAAATGGACACAATCAACACTAGGAATTTAAGATGTCCTTCATGTTATTGGCCATTATGAGATTCATTCAATTGGTTCAACTCAGACTCAGATTTTGCGAATTGGTTCTCCACCTAGATTTGCAACTAGATCCCAACCCGGTGGTGGATATGCGGCTAGGTAGTGATATTACGCATTGTATGTCTAGTTTACTAATTGAAACGATGCCCAAACCAAAAGTGCCACATTTCCCTTGTAAAACACTTCATCATGCACTTAGAATCTAGTTTCCTCGTAAAGCGCTCCATGATGCGGTTAGTCAAATGCTCCATATAATGCTCGAGTCTTAGCCTCCAAGCTCGGTAGCTCCATATAAGGTTACCTCACTCACACCTTCTCAAGATAACCTATTAATTTGTTTCTTTCTGAATAGTAGTGGGAATGTGGAGGGCATGGAGATATGAGGTGTTTTTGAGCAACAAATTAATCTGTTTCTTTCTGAATGGCAGTGGGAATGTGGAGAGCATGGATATATGACGTGTTTCTGAGCTTCCGAGGGTTAGATGTCACGAAAAGCTTCGTAGATCATCTCTACACAACCCTCACAAGTACCAAATAAATCTGTGTATTCCATGATGCCCATCAACTAAGAAAAGGGGAGGATATGAATATGACCATAAACCATGCCATTGAATGCAATATTTTCTCCCCACACTACGCATCTTCTGTTTGGTGCCTCGACTAAGTGTCCCACGTGTATGGGAGGGCCATCCTTCTATTTTACGAAGTAGCTCATGTTTTATTAGGAAGCTCATTTGCCAAGGAATTTCAACACCATAAGATATTGAACAATGGAAAGGTGCTCTGTGCCTAATCTGTCACGCTAGACATTTGCTAGACATCCAAAAACAAAGCGATTAGCATGAAAAAACTATCCCAAAAAAACAACTAGCTCCTATCCATGAACATTTTGGAAAACCACACAATCTAATTAAGTAACCCCATTAACACACATATATATAATGTTCAAATTCATTCATAAAAATATAAAATCCAATCAATCAAAGTTGGATGGTTTTAGGTGGGTTTTAGCTCGTAGTTTCACAAAAGGTGTAACACCGACACTTATGTAATATTGATATGTAACAATATTACCAGTTAGCACTGTGTATGAGATTATTAAACCTCAAAAAATCATCACGAGGTCACTAATTGACTCATTACAAATAAGTAAAGACAATAAACAATTCATTTTCTTAATACATAACACTTAATACCTAATTAAAAAAAAATCCCATTCACAAGATTTACATAATGAGTCACTAACCCATTGTGCTATACAATATCCTACACCACTATAAATAAATCTGACTTCACTAACCGATTGTGATGTACAATATCCTATACCACTATAAATAAATGTGACTTCAAAGGTAATTTACATACTTATCATATTCTCTTCGTGTTGCTCTATTGAAAGTATTTTATTATTTTGGTCTTAAGCACTCACGACTTCATAGTCATTGATTTTTCTTTCTATGGGTTAACCTCCTCTATTCATATTATGGTGGGATTTTACAACGTCGTTTGGCTTTTACAAGGCTATTCGTAGGATTCATTATAGTTGAAACTTCTTCTAAATGCCCATTTTCCAATGCATGTTATTCTCATTCCAATACATGTTATTTTCATTCTATTTTCAAGATTTTGCATTTTGAAGGTATTTTGAAGATTTTGTGTTGTGAAGGAATTTAGAGTACCAACTCGAGCATTGTAAGTTGGATGTCAAGTAAATTTTATTCCATTCAATGTATTCCGTTGGGTTGTAGTTTCTCTAGATTCAGCTGTAATTGAGGGAACAAAAATATTTCTCATATAGAGAAATTACTCGATCTTGATCTTGACCTCGATCTAGAGCATTCAACTCTCTAAAGACTCAGACGGTCATAAGAATCAAGATCTCTTTCTCTAGAATCTAACTCTTTTTGGGTTTATATATTACTCAAGGTTGCATAATCTTGATCTCAATAAATAGGCGTTGGAACTATTCTATCTGTAACCTAGGTCTTTCTCTATTTGTAACTATTCTAACCTAGTTATGTTGTTATCTTGAATTCTAGGTCTTTCTCTCCGTCTCATTCAAAAAATGTAATCAGGTAACTTATGCCTACCTGTCTACTCAAGGAAAGGCCAAGAAATCGAAGTATCTCCTGCTACTACTCCAAGGAAGGATATACTGCTATATTACATAGGTATTTCTCGATAAAATATCATGAAAATGGTAGAACAAGGATATCCTGTAGAAATCCAATCTCCATGCTAAATCTCGTAAAGGCACTTATTCCCCACCTATTATAGGATTGTTACATAAACAACAAGGAACTGTTCCATAGCTGATTACTGGTTTAAGGAAATAATAGATAATCCCTCCATCTGTCCTGGAACAAAGGAAAGAAATACCTATTTGCAAGGGCATAGATAGGCAAGGGTTTGATTTGTTCATGCCCTAGAAAATAAATAGCCCATGCCATTTATACTGTAGATATGGTTTCCTCTTTTTAAAATAAATGACTAAACCTCTGCAGAGCTTTACCCTTGCCTCTAAGAAGAACAAGGCAATCAACAAACAATATTAAACTTGCTTCTTAGGCATCTTTTTTTTTTTTGTTGAAACTCTAGAAACTTGTGGATGTAAAAGTGTTGGAAGTTCCTCATTGTTTGTTGAATAATCACTAGAAACCCTTCTCTAGCTCGTATATATGAAATCCCAACTCATCAGAAAATCAAACATAAAAAAGACGCATGAATGCATTTAAAAATAATTGGGGAAAATATTGACATAGATACCAACTCACTCTGAAATAATTATTTGTTGATCAAGTTGGCCCTTCAAAAATAGTGCATATTCTCCTCAACCACGACTTTCTCTCTCAATTGACACAAATCCACATACACATAACACAAATGTTTGCATACACACAACACAATAGATTGCAAGCATATAACAATACTATATATTACATTCACCCATAAAACACTATATTTATGGAGCACTTCGTAACACTAAAAACTTTACATCAAAGTGCTCGAGAGAGAAAGAAAGAGAAACCAAATTTGAATGAATAGATAAACCAAATTTGGGAGGGTCACCCCTCCTTCCGAAATTCTCTTGCTAGTATGTATTTTCAAGGGGAAGGAAAATTTGGTACAAAAGGAGGATCCTCAGGTTACTCTCAAATGCCTATTTTGGGAGATAAGTGGAAAATGGAGCTACGAGGTCAACGTATCCCTAAGGCCCCTCACAACCCTATATTTATCATTCCTACAAGATGTCTAGAAGATAATAGGAAACGCATGAGAGAATATGCTTTTATATGTAGGTTTATAGGAATTTGGTCGACAAAGAAGGAATGGGAGCGTTGGATACAGTAGAATTGGAAACCAAAGGGAGAGGTGGATTTGAGACTCAGACTGAAAGGTTTCTTCACTATAATATTTTCTAACCTTGAAGATAAAGCTAGGATATTTGAAGGGGGGAAATACTTCCTTAACAATGTGGGTTTGTACATTAGGCACTAGGAAGCTTGTTTCAACTTGGATAAGGAAGATTCACATAAGCACGGGTAAGATTTTACTCTTTGCCCCTAGATTTCTAGATACAGGAAATTCTAGAAGGTATAGTGCAAGCACTAGGATGTTTTTTCAAAGTCTCAGAGGTCACAAAAAGAAGGAAAAACATGTCATATTCTAGGTTATGTGTTTATATGAATATATCATGACCATTACCAAATTCTATAGAGTTGGATTATCAAGGAGAGATATGGAAACAACCTTTGGATTATGAGAACTTTCCATTTAGATGTAGTATCTATCACGACCATGGACACTTTATAAGAGAATTTTCACTGAGAAGGAAGGAAGAAGGTTTTGTAGGTGAGATGGAAAATGATCATTTCACCAATGGAGGCAAAATCACAGGAACCAAACCTCCTATAACACAAACGGGTTGGAGGAGAAGAATTCCTTTTCTACATGGGAGGCTATGGAAGAAGGCTCTTAGAACATTAAATCCATCCATATGGATATTATTCCCACAAAACAAACTCTGGATAAAAGTGTGTTAAAATCTAAGTTGGAAGAGGAGGAAGATATACAAGGTAGTTTTGAATTTTATGTATGGTCAGGTTTTGAGGAAGTAGCTCCTTTACTGAAGGAAAATTCGTCAGACCTCTTAGATGAAGAGAGAGTATTAGTTACACTGGTGAATGATTGGGTGCAATAATATCTTGGGTTCTTGTCCAAAGAGGAAAGATATATCTACGCAAATACCTATCTCAAGTGGAAACAATGCAAAGAAACTCAATAGTGTATCAAATAGATCAATCATTCTAAGATTTTAAGAAAAAAGGGGAAATAAATTCTACTGAAGGGCCTTACTAAAGAACCTATTAATAATACAAATAAACCAAAGAAGGAAGTGAGAAAAAAAACTAGACCGAACAAGGGTAATACAAATCATGCAGTAGTTGTGACATAGAAGTCACTGCCTTTTCCCAACTCATCATTAGATGCTTGTACAGGAGATCCTATAGATCAATGACGTATGCATTCTCAGTTCGATAGAGCAACTTCTTTATTGGCTCAAGATTCAACGAATTATGATCCTGAAACCTTTGCAGAAGCTTTAGGTCATCTAGATTAGGATGCAGTTATGAATTAAGAATATCATTCATTATTGGAAAATGATACATGGGATCTTGTTCCTCTTCCAAAGGGAAAAAAACTCGTTAGATGCAAATGGGTTTACAGAACCAGGTTTGGACCAGATGGAAAAGTTGATAAACATAAAGCTTGTCTTGTTGCTAAGGTTTTTTCACAAGTTGAAGGCATTGACTATACTGAAACCTTCTCCCCTATTGTCAAAATGAACTCTATCCGCCTTGTTCTTTCCCTTGTTGCCTCCTTCAAATGGGAAGTCCATCATATGGATGTTAAATCTGCCTTCTTGCATGGGGACTTGCATGAATATATCTATATGGAACAACCTCCTAGCTTTATACAAATAGAATCCAACCTTGTATGTCAGATTAATAATCCCTTTATGGTCTCAAGAAAGTCCCTCGCGCTTGGTATTCCAAAATGGATAGCTTTCTTTCAGATACTGACTTTCTAGATGTCATTCTGAGAATATTGTATACACGAAGAAAGTGGGTAAGTCTCTTATCATTATTTTTCTTTATGTTGATAATCTTATCCTTACTAGTAATGATCCCAATCTTATAAAACATGTGAATTCCATTCGTTAAAAGTAGTTTGAAATGATAGACTTAGGACACTTGCATTATTTTCTTGGTCTTCAAGTCTTTCAATCCAAGGAAGGTATTTCCATTTCCCAGTCCAAGTATGCCTGTGATCTTCTACACCACTTTCACATGGAATATTTTAAGTGAGCTGCTTCTCCCTTTTAGTCTGGAGCTAAACTTTCAGTCACTTGTACTTTCCCTGAAGTTGATGCTACCTTATACCATCAGCTTGTAGGAAAACATTTGTATTTGACCCATAGCCATCCCGACCTTTCCTTTGTTGTTGGTCTTATTTCTTGGTTTATGCAATATCCACATGAAAGTCATTGGAAAGAAGCTAAAATAATAATTCGTCATGTTTGAGGTATAGTTCAGTTTGGGATTTATTACAGTGTAGAAGCATCTCCTCTATTGGTTGGTTTCACTAATTTCGATTGGGCTGGTGACCCTGATGATCATAAGGCTACTACAGGTTATGTCTAAACTCTTGGTTCTAGAAATATTACATGGGCTTGCAAGAAACAAAGTGCCATTTCTATTTCTTCAGCAGAAGAAGAGTATCATGGTGTTGTAGAAGCTAGTAAGGAAGCATTGTGGTTTCATCAGATCCTGTCAGAGTTTGGCTTTCAGAAGCAACATCCGACTACACTTTGGTGTGATAATCAAAGTGCCATTCAACTATGCAAACATCCAGTCCAACATCAGTGCAGCAAACACATTGAACTACACATGCACTTCATCAGAAAGCTCATTCATGACCATGTTCTTGAAGTGAAATATTGTTCAACCGATGATCAACTTGCAATCATCTTCACAAAGGCTCTCACAGAGGCGAAGTTTACTAAAATTCAATTTATGGTTGGAGTTCAGGAAGTTGTCACTAAGGGGGGATGGGCTCTAATGCCTCCTTCCTTCTCCTATTGTGTCATATTTGTACATCCTTCAATCCTATCCTAGTTTTTCTTAAGGGAGGATGTTAGGATATTCTGACACATAGGAAATAGTTAACTATAACTTGGTCTAGTGTATAGTTAGGTAAAGTGTGTTTCTTTAGTATGCACTTTTGTACCTTACAATCCGACGATCACAATATGTTCTAGACATGAAGTGATCCAACGGTTCATTCTCTCCTCGGTATTACTGACACTTGATCCATGGCTTAACACCCAATTGGTCCATGATCTCTATTTAAAGAGCATGGAGGGTCATTTGTAAGGTGATCGTCCATGAGAGAAGCTTATGTAAATTTTCTTTCTTTTACATTAATAAATTTCCTGAAGTGGTAATGTTGGCTCAAGCCATGGACTTTTTCCCTCTTTGAGGGTTTTAACCACATCAAGAATATTGGTGTATTGATCTGTGATATGTTTGTGAGTGGTGTCCTTTGGTATTCTATCTCAGTAACTTACCCTATAAAATCCTACACCAATGAGTCTCTTCTTGTTGCCTTCTGTGCTCTAGATTTTGAAGGGCCTCTGCCTCTTCTACTATCAACTCTAAGGTTTTTCTTTCCAGAATGATTCTTTGTTGGATGCTTGAAATTTTACTTTTCAATGCTCTCTAGTATTCAAAGATATTCACAAAGAAGTTCTTATTCCAAAATTTAATCCTTTGCTTCAATTCTTTTAGTTTGAGTTGGAATGTGTGCCTTTTTTATGGTACCTCTAATATTCAACTCCTTCCACAATTTGGCTAAAAAATCTAAAAAACCAATGGATTGAAGCCAAAATATTTCAAAATAGAAAGGGATATTTAGTGGGGCTTCTTTAGATCAATTTTCAATCAAATGAGCTAGTGATCTGACCCCATGCACATCAAAATTGAAGTTTTGATAAATATATCCTTTTGTAAAACTTCCTATAATAATAATAAAAAATGACCCAAACTGTAGGTTATCTGATTGGTAAATGATTATTCTAGGTAAACATCCCATTGTTGGTTGAAATGTCTAAAGGTGAAAGTTATCTATGATCCATTCAAAATCAATTGATGCTTGGTCTAACCTACGAATGCCCGCTTTTTTCTCCTCTAAAAACCTTAGGATATTAAAGTCTCATCCAAATAACCATAAGCAATTTCCTATCATTTGTTTCAACTTCTACAATTTCTGCAAAAAACCTTCTTGTCCCTCATACCTTGAGGGTTGTAAACCACCGATAGAAAAATGAAATCTTATATTACAACATACTTGAATCTACATGTAAGAATTCGATCAGAAGACATCTAGTCTTGGAAGACCACTTCATATGGGTTCCACCAAACAACTAAGCCTCCCGCACTACCCCTAGCATCGAGAGACATGGACTCACACCCTTTCCAACAAGTGCCTTCTATTTGATTCATTTTCTCCCCTATTAGTTTTGTTTCTTTTAATATAACAATTGTTGGGTTTTCCTTCTTTATTATTTCCCTAATACATTAATGTTTTCCTTTAATATTTAGCGCACATTTATTCCATGAAAGAATGCTCATGATGATGAGTTGGGAAAAGGAAGTGACTTCTCTGTCACAACTACTAAAGGAGCTACTTCCTCAAAACCTGACCCTACATAAAATTCAAAACTAGATTGTATATCTTCCTCCTCTTCCAACTTACATTTTAACACACTTTTGTCTAGATTTTTTTTGTGGGAATAATATCCATATGGATGGATTTTATGTTCTAAGAGTCTTCTTCCATAGCCTCCTGGTGAAAAAGGATTTCTTCTCCTCCAACCCCTTTTTTTTTATAGGAGGTTGAGTTCCTGTGACTTCTTCTCCATGTAGTGACCTTGGTGAAACCATAATTTTCCATCCGACCTCCAAAACCTTGTTCCTTCCTTCTGAGTGGATATTATCTTATCAAGTGTCCATGCTCGTCATAGAGCCTACACCTAAATGGAAAGTGCTAATAATTCAGAGGTTGCTTCCATATCTCTCCCTGATAGTCCATCTCTATATAATTTGGTAATGGTTGTGATATATTCATATAGACAGATAACATAGGATATGACATGTTGTTCCCTCTTTATGTGACCTATGAGACTTTGAAAAATAATCTTAGTGCTTTCCCTATACCTTCTATATTTTCGAGTATCCAGAAATCTATTGGTAAAGAGTACAATCTTAACCATATCAGTGCTTCTATGAATTCGTCCTTATCCAGGTTGAAACAAGCTTCCCAGTGCCTAATATAGAGACCCACATTGTTAAGGAAGTATGGTCCCCATTCAAAGATCCTAGTTTTATCTTCAAGGTGAGAAAATATGACTATGAAGAAACCTTTCGGTCCCAGTCTCAAACCCACCTCTCCCTTTGGTTACCAATTCTACTGTATCCAATGCTCCAATTCCTTCTCCATCGACCAAATTCCTATAAACTTACATATAAAAGCATGATCTCTCATGTGTTTACTATTATCTTCTAGACATCTTGTAGGAATGATAAATATAAGGTTTTGAGGGGCCTTAGGGATACATTGACATGGTAGCCCCATTTTCCACTTATCTCCCAAAATAGGCATTTGAGAGGAACCTAAAGATCCTCCTTTTGTACCAAATTTTCATTCCTCTTGAAAATACCTACTAGAAAGAGCATTCGAGAAGGAGGGATGACCCCCTCCCGCCTTTAAATTCATGTCTAAAGAACCCATGTCCCGCAATATATGATTTTGTGTAGTTTTGAACACAATATTGAAAGTGGGAGAACACCCAACCCCAGTACACGGCTCCCCAAATTTCAAAATCAATTTTTGTAACCGAGCAGTTCCAACACTGCGTCATCACCTTCATTGCCTCACCACAAATTGTTTTTACTTTTAAAGGCATTACTAGTAAGAATTTAATGAAGGCTTACTATATCTACAAACTTGAACTAATGCTTTTCAATTTATTAAGCAAATTGAATAGTTATAAATTAATTTATTAAATATTTAATTAAATATGTTATTTATTTATATTTATCAAATATCTAATTGAACATGTTATAGATTTATGTGTAAGGTACTAATTGAATACTTTATAAATTTATATTTATTATAATAATTAATATACAAACATAGCATTAAATAAAAATATTATATATTAGAATTTTGATTTTTGTTTTTCCATATTCTATTAAAAAAAAATATTCAATTATAGAAAATTAGAAATTATTTGAAAAAACTTATTTTTAAATTTTATATAAAATAAATACCACATGTGAAAGTCCCATGAGCCAATTGTCCCTTTTTGTAAATGAAATGATATGGTTAATAACTTGGTAGCCTTCGTCACGATGACTTCTACAGTGCATGCCAAAAGTGGAAGTATAAATTTCTTTATTTGGAATTAAATATATCATCTTCTAACTGATATTTGGTTAGTGAAATATGGACCCTTAATGTCCCAAAGTAATGGCAAGAATTATTGAATATCATAAATATTTAATCAGAAACGAAACATGAAATGTAAGAGAAACTAGTAATTATATCACCACCTCATATATCTGCAACATTTTAAAAAATCCTTAACACATTAATTTAGTAATTTAAAATTATAAAATTGTGAATTTTGAATTAAACTAAAAAAAAAGAATCCTCATTAAACCATTGGCATATTATTTGGAAAAATAATTCCTTAGACTTACGTAATGGAAACAAAAATTAATTCACATATCTCTAGGCTCCGTACTTGGGATTTGAACGTGTGACCTAACATTCTCAATAATAAAAAAATCATGGACTGTTTTTAGCGGAGAGGGTGTTTGAATTTGTCAGAAGTCGGTAATTGATTGCCACGTATTATGTTGAAGTGAACGCATTCTAAGAGAAACTAGTAGCTAGTAACGAAACTAGTAAGAGTAACTGGTAATGAATGTAAGAGAAATTAGTAATAAGAGCATGAGCAATTTAATATAAGAGAAACCAGTAACAAATGCTTTTCATTTTTAAGAAATAAAAAAATTTTAAAGCACAAAAAAACATAGTTTCAAAAATATCATTTGAAAACATGAAATCACATGGCAACTCTGCTTAAATGGTAATTAAAATATTGGTTTAAGAAATGGTGATTAAAAAATTTGTTTAAGAATTTGAACACAACAGTCCAAAAAGAAACTTTAAAACCAAAATCGACCTTCCTTTCCAAGAATTCTTAAGTGATTATATAGTTGCACTTCACGCATGAAGAATGATAGCAATTGGTGATTGAGGAGGCTTTTTAGAGGAGGAGGAAAATCACATGAGAAGGAAAGGCAACACGCGATCGAGTAATTTTATGCTCCTTTAATTTATTTGTCTATTTAATTCATTCCATGGGGAATTTTGAGTACCCTCACAAATTTGGTTTCTCTTTTCACTCAACGGGTTAAGCATGGACTCTCATAGCTCTTTCTTTCTCTCTCGAGCACTTTGATCTAAAGTTGTCTGTCTTATGGAGCGCTCCATAAATGTAGTGTTTTATGCATCAATGTACTACGTAGTGTTGTTGTATGCTTGCAACGTGTTGTGTTGTGGAAATGTGTTGTGTGTGTGCAAATGTTTGTGTTATGCATTTGTGGATTTGTGTCATTTGAGAGAGAAAGTCATGGATGAGGAGAATATGTAGTAGTGGTCGAAGGGCCAACTTGATCAACAAATAATGCTTTGAGAGTGAGTTGGTATCTATGCCAATATTTTCTTCAATTATTTTTAAATGCATTCCTCTGCCTTTTTTCTGTTTGTTTTCCTGATGAGTTGGAATTTCATATACAAGAGCTAGAGTAGGGTTTCTAGTACTTTTGTAGCAGAGAATGAGGAATTTCTAGTGCTTTTAACCTAAAAAATAATCACATTTTCATCAAATCCATCCAGTCCCTTCTCCGTTCAGAAATTACAAAAACACGTGCTCATCTAGACACATTAAACAAAAAATCTTTCGATCTGCACCTTGATTTATCTAACCACATCGACTCAAATCTCTGGTCCAGAATCGATGGGTGCTCAGCGTTGAAAGCCCTTAAAATTGAACAACAGAAATGTGTGAAAATTAACCTAAAATTTGACAAACTAAATAACCCTACTAGCATTCCTTCACTCTCCAGGGTTAACCATGCACATGCCTCCTTATTAAAGTCATTGGTTTTAGGTCTTGTTCTTGGCAACGCTGCTAGCCAACCCACGCCAATGATAACTACAACTGCAGATGCTCAAACAAACGTATTACAAGGGGAAGCGAATGGTTCTAATATTTGCATGGAAATCAAGCTAAACGAAGAGGTTATTGAACGAATGTATGATTATCCCTCCAGCCAGCACGATGCCCACACAGTTGTTGGTTCCACTACGATGTAGGAAGCTATAGCTGAGTTTGGAATTGAAGCTAGCAGAAAACACTTTACTGATGTCTCTAGGTTCATGACAGTGCAGGAGGTTGATCAACTAGTTTCATGTCTTATTCTTGGCAACACTACTAGCCAACCCACACCAATGATAACTGCAACCGTAGATGCTCAAAAAAACACAGTACAAGGGGAAACGAATGGTTCTAAAGTTTGTAGGGAAATCAACCTAAACAAAGAGGTTATTGAAAAATGTATGATTATCCCTCCAGCCAGCATGTTGCCCAAACGGTTGTTACTTCCACTACGATGCAGGAGGCTATAGCTGAGTTTGGAACTAAAGCCAACAGAAAACACTTTATTGATGTCTCCAAGTTCATGACAACGCATAAGGTTGATGGACAGGTTTCTAAATGTCCCTCAAACCATCACGTGACCCAACCTATTGTTGTATCCACGCAGAATCGGGACGAAACACCACATGTTAAAGTTATAATTAAGGCTAATTCTTCGGAATATTGTGCCAGTGTATCCATCTATATCTCAATGCAGAGGGCTTCAAGAAATGGTTTAGAAGTCAGCAAGGGCATATAAAGAAGCCACAACACAAACCTACCAGATATTGCAGCTACAAATACAATTCAAGTACCAGTGTAGGCTTCCATGGAGTGCGATGGAAATGTAGATGAACACAAAAACAATAATAACAAGATAGGAACAGTAATAACGATACCCACCTCAAAAAATAAACATGTCGTGAATTTGTCCAACAACCAAATTGACCAGAACACTCTTAATCTCCTTGAAAAAGGATTAAATTTTGCCATTTCCCCATGCACCACTCCCAAAGAAGACATTCTTTGCAACATTGAGCATGGGATCAAGGAATTACCTTACAAGATTAAAGAAACTATCAGACAGGACTATTCCATCATACTAAGAAAATCTCGCCCTCCCAAAAGCAACATTTATAAACAAGAACATCTAGCACTCAAAACCTTAAACCAAAACCTTGATATTGTGGTCCTGAAAGGTGAAAAAGGTGGTGCAAAATATGATAGACCACCTCACCAACAGTGGTTGTTACATTAAATTAAAAAATAATCCCATAAAAAAAAGGTTTCCAGAAATATACAAAATCTGATAAAAATAAGTAGAGAACATAGCATTAAAAACCTAATAGAAAACAACCCCTACACCCCTAAAATATATGGAGCCCCAAAAATACACAAATAAGATATCCCCATAAGACTCATTATCAATTCCATAGGGGGTTCCACTTACCATCTCGCAAAATACCTGGCTAAGAAACTTAAACCTCTAGTTGGTAACACCAGTTCCTTTGTCAAAGACTCCACCCACTTCATCAATGAGATTAAACATTTAAACCTTGATTCGAACGAAATATTAGTCAGTTTTGATGTTAAATCTCTTTACACCAACATTCCCATAGATGAAGCCATGAAAGTGGTCCACAAAATCACAAACCCTGACACAACCAAATTAATTGAAGTCTATCTCAAATCAACTTTCTTCATCTTTAAAGATGAAATTTATGAACAAACTTGCTATGTAGCCATGGGATCTCCTCTATCCCCTATAATTGCTAATCTCTTTATGGAGGATTTTGAAACTAGACCATTGAATCTTCCCCATTAAAACCCAAACTTTGGAAGAGATTTGTAGATGACACTTTCATTATTTGGCCTCATGGTAAAGAAAAATTAATCGATTTCTTACAACACCTAAACAATCAATCTAATTCTATCATGTTTACAATGGAAATGGAGAAAAATGCCAGCCTCCCCTTTCTTGACATCCTAAACAATAGAAACCAAGATGCTACCATATCCCACCAGGTCTATCATAAGAAAACCCAGAAAGAACATTACCTACATGCCAACTCTCACCACCATCCATCCCAAAAAATTGGTGTTCTCAACACTCTGGTGACCAGGACTGTACGTATTTCGGATCAGGATCACTTTGAAAAAGAGAAGAACCATCTTATGAATGTATTTGAAAAGAATGGATACAATAGACACCAAGTGATCAAGGCCTTTAAGAATGTTGAGAATCACAAAAACAAACAACCTCTAAATGATTATGTAAGCAAGGTTCACCTCCCTTAAATATTAGGCACAACAGACAAAATTGCATACATTTTGAAAAAGAACAATATTAGAACCACTTTCAAACCCATGAATACCATTAGCACTTGCCTAAAATTGGTCAAAGATCTAGTTGATCCCAAATGCCACAAAGGAGTGTACATGGTTCCTTGTTCATGCGGAAAAACTTACATAGGGGAAATCGGCTGATCCATCCTTACCAGGATTCAAGAACATGCCATCGACATAAAACAAAACCGCTCTAAAATCTCAGCCCTGGTTGAGTATTCCAGCAAAACCAATCATCATGTCTATATAGAAAACTCCCGTGTGGTGGCTAGAATTGATCATTATCACCATAGAAAATTTAGAGAAGCCTTAGAGATATGTAAACACCCTAACAACCTCAATCAGGATGAAGGATGGAAAATAAGTGACAACTGGATTCCTGCTTTAACCTCCTAGATCGCCCTCTCCTATCTCCCTATCCCCTCTTTTCACTGAACCTATCACCTCCATTCCTGACCTTACTTTTCAACCCCTACACCTTACATCCTAAATAATAACTAACCCTAATATGAATTTTTAATTCAAATTTCAACTGAAAATATAAGGTTTTATAAGTTAAAAATTAAAAATTATGAATTAAAATTAAGTAAAATTATTTTTAACTA
>APFE031470980.1:374118-389778 GCA_000404065.3 Pinus taeda | reverse complement strand
TATCATTATAAATAATGGCATGGTCGGCTAACAACATTCCCTTTCCACATAGCTCATTTCTCTATTTGTTCAATTCCCACAAGATTTGTTAATCACACTTATAGATCTATCCCGATGATGAGCCATGGTGGATGGCTCAAAACATCGATTCTAACAACTATGGATCCGATGATTCTAGAAGAAAACTCTACAGTACAAATCGCAGAAGCCCCAAAACAATAGCTTTTACAACTATGAATTTCCAGATTTTCAGCAGTAAAAGAAATATGGTTAAGAAGCAAGGTTAGTATTCTTTGTTGATTGTTGTGTTCTTCTCATTGACAATGGTAAAGCTTTGTAGAGGTTTAGTCATTTTTTTTTTATAAATGTGAAACAATATCTACTATATAAATGACTTGCCCTATTTATTTTCTAGGGTTTAAACAAATCAAACCTTGGCCTATCAATTCCCTTACAAGTAGGTATTCCTTTCCTTTGTTCCACGATGGGAATGGTGGGCGATCCTTACCTTCCAACTAGGGTGGAGTGCTTATTTTTTCTTTCCTTAAACCAATAATCAATTATGGAATTGTTTTGTGTTGTTTATGTAACAATCCTATAATAGGTTGGGAATAGGTGCCTTTAGCGGGCTTTAGTAGGGAGATTCACTTTCTACTAGATATCCTTCCTCTATTATTTTCATGATATTCTATCAAGAAATACCTATTTAAGTTAGTGGTATATCCTTCCCAAGAGTAGTAGCGGGAGATCCTTCAATTTCTTGGCATTTCCTTGACTATAGATGTAGGCATAGGTTACATGGTTAAAGTTTTTGAATGAGACCCAGAGAAAGACCTAGAATTCAAGGTAACAACATAACTAGGATGGAATAGTTACAGATAGAGCAAGAGCTAGGTTATAAATAGAATAGTTCTAGTTGCTTATTTACTGAGATCTAGATTATGCAACCTTGAGTAATATGTATACCCCAAAACAGTTAGATTCTTGAGAGAGATATACTGATGCTTATGACCATCTGAGTCTTTAGAGAGCTGAATGCTCTAGATTGAGATCGAGATCGAGATCAAGATTGAGTAATTGCTTTGTATGAGAAATATATTTTATTTTCCCTGAATTACAAATGAATCTAAAGAAACTATAACCCAACGGAATACATGGAATGGAAGAAAATTTAGTTGACATACAACTTACATTGATTAATGGGTTGGTACTCTGAAGGGCTTCATAACCCAAAATCTTCAAAATACATTTAAAACACAAAATCTTGAAAATAGAATGAAAATAAAATGTATTGGAATGAGAAAAACATGCATTGCAAAAAAGGCATTTAGAAGAAGTTTCAACTATAATGAATCCTAAGAAAAACCTCATAAAAGATGAACGATGTTGTAAAATCCAACCATAATATGAATAGAGGAGGTTAACTCACAGAAAGAAAAATTGATGACTTGGAAGTTCTAAGTGCTTAAGACCAAAACAATAAAATACTTTCAATAAACGAGAAGGAAGATAATAAGATGAGTATATGAATTACCTTTGAAGCCAAATTTATTTATATTGGTGTAGGACATAGTACAACACAATGGGTTAGTCACTGATTATGTAAATATTATGAATGAGAAAATATTATTTTAACTTAGGTAATAAGTACTATGTATTAAGCTATTGAATTGTTTATTGTCTTTACAAATTTGTAATGAGCCAATTGTTGACCTCGTGATCATTTTTTGTCATTTAATAACCTCAGACACAATGCCAACTGCTAATACTATTGCATATCAATCTTACATAAGTTTCAGTGTTACACCTTTTGTGAAACTACCAACTAAAATCGTCCATGTTTGGTTGATTGGATTTTATATTTTTATGAATGAATTTGAACATTATAATATATGTGTGTTAATGGGGTGACTTAATTAGATTGTCTAGTTTTCCAGAATGTTCATGGATAGGAGCAAGTTATTTTTTTTGGGATAGTTGTTTTCCTGCTAATCCCTTTGCTTTCCAGTGTCCAACCAATGTCCAACCTGACAGATTAGACATGGAGCACCTTTCCATCCTTCAATATCTTCTGGTGTTAGAATTCCTTGGAAAACGAGCTTCCTAAGAAAACATGAGCCACTTCGTAAAATAGAGGGATGACCCTCCCATGCACCTACGACAATTAGTTGAGGCACCACACAGAGGATGCATAGTGTGGGGAGAAAATATTGCATTGAATGGCATGGTTTATGGTCGTATTCATATCTTCCCCTTTTATCACTGATGGGCATCATGGAATACACAGTTTTATTTGGTAGTTATGAGGGTAGAGATGATCTATGAAGTCTTTCCTGACATCTGACCCTATGAAGCATAAAAACACGTCATATATCAATCCTCTCCACACTCCCACTGCCATTCAAAAAGAAACAAATTAATTTGTTCCTTAAAAACACCTCATATATCCATGTCTTCAACATTCCCATTGCCATTCAGAAAGAAACAAATTAATATGTTAGCTTGAGAAGGTGTGAGTCAGGAAAATTTATATGGAGCTACCTAGCTTGGATGTTAAGACTCAAGCATTATATGGAGCATTTGACTAAGTGCATCATGGCGCACTTTACAAGGAAACTAGATACTAAATGCATCATGAAGTGTTTTACGAGGGAAACAAGACACTTTTGGTTTGGGTGTCATTTCAATTAGTAAACCAGAGATACAATGCGTAAATCCCTACCAAGCAGGATATCCACCACCAGGTTAGAACCAATTGAGAAAATCTCAGTTGAACCAATTGAATGAATCCCATAATTGTTTACAATAAAAAGGCCGCCTTAGGGAAATAGTAAACCTAATTCCTAATGTTGATTGTGCCCATTGCATATCATTAATATTTAAAAGTGATTATTAATTAAAATTATTTTAATAAAATATCTTTTAATCTAAATAGATTTGAAAACAAATTCAGACACCCTGTGTCTTTCAGTGTATCCCTAAAAAATTTGCTCATTTTTTTCCATCCAGTTACCCATTCAATTGGCCTATTGCTTTCCCAGAAAACTGCGCAGTTTTCATGAGTAGTCACCTAACTACCCAGCATCCCACTCAGCTTAGAAGTTGCGCAAGGATATTCAACAAGCCATCCTCCTAGCAACTTTTCCAAGCAAGCCTCCTGCTGCCAACTCCCTCGACAAATTGCGCAGTTTTTTTTGCCAACCCCTCCACTGCTTGCACTGCTTCCCTTAAAAATTGCACAAATCTTCCCTCCACCTTCCCTCTAGCCGAGCAAGATCCCGCATATAGACACTTCTGATCCAGATTTCCCATCCAAGTCTCCTACTAACCTCTGTGCAATTTTCACCAGCAGTGCCCGGAGCACGCATATCGACTTGAAATCTGCCTTGCGCCATTTCAAGAGCCTTGTCCTCTCTCCTGGTCACCTGCATCAGAAAGCAAAGGATAATGCATCATGGAAGACTAGGAGGTTTCTGGATTTGACATCGTCTCATCATGAGTGATTGGAGATACAGGTACATGGATGAGGCATGATGCGATGAAAAACGAGATGAATAAGGAGAGCACATGAAAGGATATTTGTTTGCGAACGGATGAACAAGGAATTCATGCAAGGATATTTGTTTGCAAATGAATGAATGAGGAATGCATGCAAGAATATTTGTTCACGACTGGATGAAGACATGAAGCATGTCAAAGTACAAGAAAAGGAGGAACATGGACATGCAAACATCAAGCGAACAACAAGACCATTCAAGACTCCACACACCTTGTCATGTCAAGGTGAAACTATGATACACCAAGAGCATATTCATCACTCAGCAGCACTGCAGCTTGACATGAACACCACCACCAACATGAACATACCAGCATTGTTGTGTCATGAGTCATCTTGGCCACATCACTACTGTGGGTGATACTGTTGTAAATCAATGTAATGTAACGTGGAAGTCCAAGAGACCCACATGTAGATATAAAGAGTCATGTAAATTTCAAGAGTCATGTATGTCAAATAGTCATGAGGGAAGTCAAATAGTCACAAGGGCCAGTTTTACCCTTGGCTATAAATACCCCTCATTTGTACATGTAATAGATTTTTCACCTTGGCTCCTCCCACATAGCCTTGAGAGTCTCTAATATTTTCTTTGAGGAGTGAGCAGTGGCTCCAATGCCCCACTTACAGGTTTATTGATGTATGGTGTCCTGATGTGTCTTGGAACTTTCCCTTAATTCAGAAGCCTGATAACATAGCAACACGTTTTCACACATGTATTGTAATTGTTTATAAGACTATTCTTTGAACACTTGTAATGCATGTTGCTCTAACCTCAATTAAGACAGTTGGACTATTTCACTTTTTCTAATACATATGCTTATGAAAATGTGTTTTATAGCTTGTTAACATTATCTTTCCTGTGTGGGCTACCTCACTAGACACTAGACAAAACCATTCCCATAAACTTGTTATAACGATCGTCGTACTCATGTGGACTATTCTGTTGGGTGTTGTATGTGTTATTCATTCATTGTGTGTTTGTGACTACCACATCTATGTGCACTACACCACTGGAAGTTGCACATGTCCTGCTATGTTGTGTGTCTCTGACAGAGTTGGGACTCTTCCCTTTTGACTAGAGACTCACTTCCACCCTCTCCCTCTGCGGTGAAAGAACCTTGAAACAAGTAACACTATCACTCACCACACCAGCGAACCTCCATGTTCGAAGACAAATCATACCACTCTCACATGCTAACAAGAAACACTAAGGATTGTCTTTAAGATAATGGCAACTAGGCCATCATACTGGATGGGACTCCTACACCAAACAGTGCGAGGTCTAGTTGGAACTTCATACTTGCCAACATTTAGGGGAGCAGGAAGAGAATATGATGAGTATATGAATTACCTTTGAAGTTAGATTTATTTATAGTGATGTAGGATATTGTTCAACACAATGGGTTAGTGACTGATTATGTAAATCTTATGAATGGGATAATTTTTTTTTTTTAATTAGGTATTAAGTGTTATGTATTAAGCTAATGAATTTTTTATTGTATTTACATATTTGTAGTGAGCCAATTAGTGATCTCGTGATCATTTTTTTTCATTTAATAATCTCAGACACAATGCTAACTGCTAATACTATTACATATCAATCTTACATAAGTGTCAATGTTACACCTTTTGTGAAACTACTAGTTAAAACCATCTAGCTTTTGTTGATTGGATTTTATAGTTTTATGAATGAATTTGAACATTATATATATGTGTGTTAATGGGGTTATTTAATTAGATTATTTGGTTTTCCAAAATATTCATGGATAGGAGCTAGTTTTTTTTTTATAGTTTTTTTTTTTGCTAATCCCTTTGTTTTCTAGTGTTCAGTTGTTGTAATGACTACGACCACCCTCCAAAATTTTTCCGTAGGTTCGTTTTGGAGCCTCCCTACCAACCATCCTTAGTAGCATGTCTTGTATTGTCAAGTACATAGGCTTCAACTGAGTTAAGTTGGCTTGCTAGCCTATGCATGTCAACTTGTTTGTCTCCCACCTGCTGGGCGACATTCTGGACTTAGGTAATTTTCTGGCTGAGATGCTCCCCCTAAAAATTGTGCAATTCTGGAGGGGAACAAGCCTTCCCTCTAGAAATTGTGCAATATTTGTTGGGCTTCCTGTTGAGTTCTAGAATTGTGCAATCTAGCCAAGTATCCCTCCCTCAGAAAATTACGCAACCCATCCCAACACTGGGCTTGAGCCCAAAATTTACGCAATTCTTGGAGGCAATACCTGCTAACCCTAGAAATTGCATAATGACTGAGGAACAACTAGCCCTAATGAACCTAGAAACTACGCAAATCCCTTTCCGAGGCTTGTAGACTACTGCATGTGCCTTCAGGTTAACTGGTTCCCTCTGGGACTGAGAAATCCTTATTTGCATGCATGGGTTGCTTTTTCCCGAAATAGAAAAAGGAAACATGAAAAAGGCATCCCTAATTTTAGGGATCTATTTTTAGTTGCTAGAGGTTACATGCAAATATCACTTTAGAGACTTCTCTCCATGTGTCGTTTTTTCCTAGATTTGTGGCATGTGTGTCATAACCTCGATCTTATCAAAACTCATTTGTCAGACGTTGTAGGGATATTTCCTCACATCGATCTTGTAGCTTTGACATCCCACATTGCATCTAGGAGTCTTCGGCACATCCAACTCAACTTTTTTAGGCTAAGTATTTTTTTTCATGTTTTGTGTTGTGTTTCTGTTGCTTTTTGTATTCCACTTTGTGTAAGTGTTGTCTACTTGATTTCAATGAGAACTTCTTGTCGTTTCAATGCATGTTAGTCTATAGAAGTACTATTTTAGTTTTTCATTGCACCTCACTGTTGTCACATGCATGGCATTGTTTCTACACTAACAGTCATCGTTGCAGCGACTCACTTCACAAACATGCTTGTTTTTCCATTTTCTAAATTTTGGACTCACTGTTTGCATGCATGATCATTCAATCATGTTTACAGTCAGTCTCACCATGCATTCCAACCTTCTCATGTTTTCAGTCGCCCGTCAATAGGTCTGGGCTGCCTTGGCCCGAACCTTGCCTTAACCAGCCAGAAATTTGCATTTTTGAGAATGAAGGCTCTACATTCCTCCCAGAAAATGTGCAAATCTAGCTAACAATGGCCTCCATGCTTGCATTGCATAATTATTGGAGGCAATGCCTTGCTGGCCCCAAAAATTATGCAATGCAGTTTGCTAGTTTGCATGTCATTACTGACTAAAATTGTGCATTTCATAGTTTCAGTCCTGAGCAAGCCATGATAGACTATGCATTGTGCAGTTCTAATAGTTAGTCAGCCTCTTGATAGCCCAAACTATGCCTTGCACAATTTTCGCATTTAGTCTTCCAGCCTCCCAGTGGAAATTGTGGAATCTTCACAATCAGTTACACAAGTATGTTGCAAGTCACTCCTCAAGTTTGTTTTGGTTTTCAGCTAATGGATTGCTTTCCATGAGTGTTGTTATGTCTACATGTATCACATGCATTCATATGCCTCTCAATAGCATGAGTACAATGGCCTCCCAAGGAGCAGGGTCAAAGGACATTGTTGAGAGCACAACTGGAGATGCAGTTGAGCGAGTGTCTATGAGCTTTCCTATCTATGAAGACATCAAGTTGTTCATAGACAAGGATAGCAAGATAAAATGGTCGCGGCATCAGAGAGAGTAGCACCATCAGTAGCACTAGAGGGTAGCCAACCTTCATGTGATAAAAGGAAAGAGGAAGATTTTTGATAGCGCAGAGGTGGAGAAAAGCTACAAGTTCAAAGCAGATCCACTTGTGATGAAAGAAGCTTTGGAGATTGAGGCTAAGAGGTGACAATGCGGCAATAGGATCGTGCAAAGGAAAAGAGACAAAAAAGGATGGAGGAAACAGAGAAGGAGTTGTAGGAGTTGAAGTGGCAACTCTGGGAAGAACAGAAGTTGCGCAGAGCCGAGAAGGAAGTGCAATAGGAACATATCTAGCTTTTGGAAATAATACTAAGAAGGGGGGTAAATCAGTATTAGTAACTCAATAATTTTTCATTTCTATAGGCATATTTGTATACGTGAACCAGCATGTACACGTGATTTTTATTAAAGCAACCAATGTATATGCAAAGAACTTTTGATTTACCCAATTTATCATGTATTGAACTTTAACCAGTATATCAGATATTAATTAGACAGTGTAGTAAAAGTAGAACACAACATAAGTATCACACATGAAAACGAAGATATAAGGTGGAAACCTAATGTGGGTAAAAGCCACATGCTGTTGTCGTCTCTGTATTCTTTTAATAATAAGAAAATTATGTTTACAATTTTGTACTGGTGTATACTTATACCAGTACGCAGGCTTCTACCTACAGAAGGCTGCAACCTTCTCTCATTTTCTAGCTACTACTAGAAGGGAGATACAACCCCCTAGCTCTTGTACTATCCAATAAGATTGTTGGTACGTAGGCACCGACCTACAGAAGGCTATGACCTTCTCTTTTCATCCAGGGACCACGTTTCATAAATTTTCAGACTAGATCCATAAACAACATCATAATTGTAATTCAATCATCAATTATATCTGCATCAACCAATCACCTTTTGAACCAACCACAACCGAATCAATCAATCACTTTAATAATCCATCAATCTAATCATTTAGAATACTGTCACCACAATATAGTAACCAAAACCCAAGCTAGAACCTAGAACTCTGCAATAGCGAACAAAAGCAACTAAAACATATTTTAAAAGGTATATGCTACTTCCATGTGTCGAACCTGCATGTATACGCGCTTTTCTCAAATCCAACCAGTGTATACATCTGCAAATATAAATTCAGAGTTCTGCAACTATTCCAGACTTTAGTTATACCCAGATCATATCATTTACAGAATAATATATGCATTAGTATTCAGATCTAGAATATATATGAGCAAAAACACATAATGATAGTTCATTTTATGCCTTAAGATCCTGATCCATCATTAGATCGAATCCCTCATCATCCGCTAAGGTTCATCCTTGGTTCAGATCCAACAATGCACCATAACCCAATAACCTGCATACTAGATCTCACACTTCATCAGATATTCGATGCTTGCACTCCTTGGCCTAATGACATTCTCCTCATTTTATAGTTTTTAGGCCTTTCTTAATACCATGGACCAAAACCACTTAGGACCAATACCTTGGACCAAATACCTAGGGTTAATACCTCGGACCAGATACCTTGGACCAATACCATGGACCAAATACCTTGGATTAGAAACTTAGTTTTCCAAGGTATATGCACTTTTCCTTCTATGAAAGTGCATGTGTATGTATACACAACTTGTATACAGTGAACCTACGAGTATACGCAGCTTGGTCAATGGTGAACCTGTGTATACCTCTCTTTCTTCATTCCGTGAAGACTGATATGTAATTCTTTGCTATTTACCTGCTATACTGTGATATTTCATCTGAGTGAGTTGCCATTAAGGACAATACCTATATCATAATGCCAACACTGGCAGGGGCACAACATGCACAGACTGATGAAACTACGCCCATATAGTATATAGACCCATCCTAATAGATGGCACACAGTAGACAGGGTGAGAAGTGTTTTCAATTGTATACACGGGTTTTTAGGAGGGTGGATGTCACTGTGCGCATGCATGCAATCCCATCCATTGGTACACTCACCACGGCGAAAATAAATAAACTGGTCCGATTGGAGCTAAAAATTTACTTCGACAAGTTGATGCGCATAGCCACCAACACACACTTGGAGATCAATGTAGACACTATGCATCAGTATGTTGTTGGCCCTACCGCACTCAAGACGATGATGCACATGTTATCAGATGAGTTGGATAGAGGAGCCAAATCAGTGTACCCGAATGCAATGGAGGAAAGAGTTCCTTTTCAGCAGGATGTCACCATTGAGCATGTGGACACCATTACAGACTACCATACTTGGCATTAGTTCGCCACCGTCGATCATCACGAGGATGTCGAAGAGTTGGTCTTCCCATAGCTATCTTAGTCTTAGTGATATCTTGCATGCCTTGCTCAAGCCTATTTTTTCTCACATGGGTACATTTGTAGATTGTAATGTAACATCTTGTAAAAGTGAAAGACCAAGTGTTGATGGTCGAATGTAACAGTCATGTAGTAGTTGAAGATTCATTAGGGTAGTTGAAGAGTGACAAAGGGGAATGTCAAGGGTTACCCCACCCTTTGATATTTATAGAACCTCATAACTCATTGTAGAGCCTTTTGGGAGCCAAGCTTCCTATAGGTGTATCTTAGAGAAAGCTTGGAATGTATTGTAATGAGACTTGGCTTCTCCACAATGTAGAGCTAGTGTATCTCTTTGGAGGAGTAGACGACAGTGACTGTAACATTCCATTTTCGGAAGTAGTGGTTGGTCATGGCTGCATTGTATGATTGGATATTTCACTCTTAATATAACAGAGCCAACACATGTCATGCATATGTTGTTATTGTATTTCATCTGTCTTGGTTACTCTAATGATATATGTAGTTGTTTGCTTACATGTTTATGTATGGACTATTTCTATATATGTATGTATGAATATTACTGAGATGTGATGTTGTTTTAACCATCACTTTGGATCATTCGTTTCCCTACCTTCCAGCTTGTGATGTATCTTTGCTCGCGTGTTCCCCTTCAAGTTGTGTGTTTCCATAGGTTTCTAAGGGGCACACTCATCCCCCTATCCGTGTGTTAGAACCCTTCATGCACCTTCCTTGACTTGCTACATTGGTCACACCCTTGCTACCAACAAGGACATCCTGCTTGCTTCTATGTGCAACCGTAGTCCAGGAAGTATTGTACAACCCACTACTGGGACTCCTACACCAAACGATCTGAGGTATAGTTGGGACTTCTTACAGGGGAGATCCCCTAACATGTTGATGAGCACCATCAACATTTCTAGTGCTAGAAGGAGGGCTATATGATAAGATGAGCCCTTACATCATGTTTTGATTCTTTGCATACCCATCATGGATACTGTTAGACTCACCCCTTTGTGATGTTTCTCTAATGCTAAACATCTCGACATCGTGAGTGAGTTTTTTGATCTCTTGTCAGAATTCACGTATGATGGTGAAGGTGAAGTGGCCTGACCTGAGTACTTACAAAACTTCTATGCATTTATTGATGATGTAGATGACTTCTCTGATGAAAAGGTTGGCTTGATTCTTTCATGCACACTTTGCAAATCCCAACAACGATGGTGCAGTAGCTTGCCACCCACAACATGCACTCACTTGACCAGTTTTGTGATCTCATTAAATCTACTTTCGATCATTTTGATCTGTAACCTCTTGCTAAAAAAATGTAAAAAAAGTGGAAGACTCTACAAGAATCGATTATGGATTTTTTGCAGTGCTTCTATGTATTGCAGTTTCAAGCTCCGAAAATCCAGATGAAGTTTCAATATCTTTGGGACAAATTCGAAAATTGTCTCAAAAAAATAGTTGATTCAACACATTTGTTCAATTGTCATATCCTACTAAGACCACTTCTCTCAATTTTCGTGTATATCTGGTTACGAAGCCCATGGTTTTCAGACGCATCTATTACCACAACCTCCCTCTTTGTGTTCTTCTGATCCTCTGGATTACACTCTCTTGTGTTCTTCCATTCCGAACTCTACACCTGTTGTGAATGAGGATCAAACCATCAATGAAGTTGGTGTTGTGCAACCAAACTGTGTTGTCACTCATGATGAGTATGGCTGGGAACTTGAACATCAACCCATGACAAAGGATGATCTCCTTCTATCTACACCTCCTCTACTTTTCCCTTACCTCTTCAGTGATTCTGCTATCTCTGATTTTATTATGTAAATCCACCAACGGATGCACCCATTATTGATCATTCACAGAACACACCGAATGTCAATCCATCATTTGAAAACAGAGAAGACAAACGATTCATTGAAAATCCACTTGATTTTTCATCTATTTTTTCTAGAAACACAGAGGGTGAACATTCTTGCTTTTCATCTACCCCTATGTTTGATTTATCTGATCATGAGGATGCCGACGAAATCATTGATTTTTCGTATCGTAGCTGTCGTGATCTCTTTTGTCATGCCCCTAGGCCAGCAGTAGTCTTTCAACTGCTCTTGGCGAGGTGCGGCACCACCGAACACTTTCTTTTCACCAATACTTATGTTTGTGGACTACACCTAACCACTTATTCCTACTTAGTTTGTGATTCTCAACCAAGTATTATTCTTTATCCTTTATACCAATGAACACCCATACACATTCATTATCAACAACAATTATAAATAATGAACACAATTTCATAGTATAAAGGGAGGGGCAACTCCCTGAATAATGAGTCTACCCAACAATATATTATACAACAGTTTTTACAAGCTTTTACAAGTATACTTGGTAAGCCCAAGTTTCATACTTAGCCAATTTTACAATCCAAGGCAAAACTCGGTTGCCTAGTTCGTCGGCACTTCTACACGGTCGCCACACGACTCACCAATGCTTTGTTCACCTTGCCGCACGATCGTGTTGTTTTCCAAACTCGGGCATGCCTCCAAGTCACCACAATGAGCGCCTCCACCTGAGACACACCTCCATCCACAATCTCAACACTTCACCAAGTCACCGTGCACACTTTCACGACGGGTGGGTGCTCTCCTGAGTCACCAAGACGCTCGTGCCAAGTTGTCACACAAAGCGGGTGCCATACTCCCGTGCATGCCCTCACCCAACCACCGGGCGTCCTGCCCGCACCTTCACCCACAACCGCACTTCACCATGCACACCTACCCAAGAATGGGCACATACTAGAACTGTGCCTTTCCCCTTAGACTTGCACACTTAGACTGCACCTCTACCTTGTGTAGCGAAGATGTATGAGCATTGAGTTGTTTTTGAAATGAGCTACACGCTCATCCAACTTATATCCATCGTAAGGGGAGGTCGTGACTTTCCCAGCCGACCTCTCCCATGCCCTTGCTCCATCGCAAAAGCCCCTACATAACAAGTCGGCTTCCATACATGTTTTCGCATGCTCCACGCCATATAAACATAGCTTGCTTCCTTCCACATATGCGCATAAGTATTATCGCATACTAAAGGAAGAGCTCACATCCCGTAACCACAGTCTGTTCAGCTCGTCTGTCGCTCGTTCAAGCCTCACCCGTGTGCACGCCCGTTCACCCGCGCGCCGAGGAACTGCAGGTCGTTACATATTTACTCCCGTATACTATCACGATGATGATTCTATTGATGTTGATTTTTCAAATCCACCTATTTATGATGATCTATCTATCGACGAAGTCAAAACCCTATAGACTGTCGAAGCACCTTAGCATGAGCTAACGGTTATGTCAGGCCCTCGCTGTCTTGGGGTTGGTTTCTCTTCTAGTCAGGAAATTGTTAAAACACCCAAGGCTCCTCATCACTCATTTGTATGCATTGAAGATAAATCCCACACACATATTTCACTTCCTCCACTCAAACTACATGATCCCATCGCTGTTGCATTGGAGGAATCTCACACAGCAAGCACATGTGCGCGATGCAAATTGTCTTTGTTTCTCTTGTTTGCTTGCATATCACGGTCAAAAGAATGTGTATGCTTAACATCTTCACGCAGTGTCACACAACACCATGGTAAGTCCGTGGTTTACATGCCATCCGCTTACACTCATTTATGTTCTATGCACGCATTTAAACTTAGACTGTGTTTTTCTTCATTGTTATATCTTTCATATTTGTTAGTAGGTGCAACTACATTGTTCACGAACCATGCCTTCACCAACATGGGTCGACCAATGCGCCAATGGTTGCGTTGGAAATATCACTTCATGTGATTAGGCCTATGCATCGTTAGCTTAGGAGTAGGAGTAGTGTTTGCTACTTTGCTTGTTTTCTTACACGATTTTATTTCATACTTTTCTTATGCACTTCACTCTTTTAGTTATTTGTTTGCTTGTTTACGTTCGTAGGTTAGTTTCGCATGAAGCTGTGTGCGACTCTTGAAACAAGCGAAGGTAAAGTGCAAGAGGACTTGTGCAGTTATCAATACTTGGTTATATGTTGTCTTGTCTATGTATGTAGAACTTGTTATCTTCAGTCCATGATATTCCAATGGAAAATACATTATGTTCGAAGTGAACCTTGATGAAAACACAACTCTTGCATGTTAACTAGTATCACCTACTCTAGTCAGTTGTTTTCGGTTAAGCCTTGTCAGCTTAGTCAAGTAGAGTAAGATGAGGGGGAAAATCTTAACAAGTATATTAGAGGTATATATAAATACTTCTCTGAAGGAAAAACCTCTTCTACTTTCAATAATTCAAGATCCTTCTTCCGCCTCTGAAATGAATAAGTGTTATGCACAGTTATAAAAAAAAAAAAAAATGAAAATGTGAAAATTTTTGAAAAAAATGAAAATGAATAAGGAAAAAGAAGAGAAAGGCTTCTGACGTAGAGAGGTAATGCAAGTAACTCCGTTGGGGTACTGACCAGTCTCCATGGTAAATTAAGGGGTAATTTTAGCTGAAGGGTGAAATTTAAGGGGTTTTTTTATTTTAGAGAGGCAAAATTTTTATAAAAACACCCATTTCATATATTTAGCCCAAATTTTATTTAAAAAATAATTATTTTTTTCATTTTAGCCAAAAAAAGGCAGATAAACTATTTAAAGACTCATTTGACCCGATTTGGCTGGTTTGGCAGTTTATATTCCATTACAATCACCCGCTTTCTGCTTTGCAATACTAAATTCATTTGCAATGACCCATTTTCTGGTTTGGGAGGTTGTATTTGGTCTCAATAAATAAAAATATAAATAAAGTGGAGGTATGGTAAATAAATAAAACCTCTTTTTATACGGTATGGTAAATAAATATAAATATAAATAAATTAGAGGTATGGTAAATAAATAAAACCTATTTTTATATTTAGTCCATAACCCTCTTTCTATTTAAGAATGCTCAAAAAAGAGATTTTATTTAAGTGAATTTATAGGCCAAATACCATATTTATAAAAGAGGTATGGTAAATTAATAAAGATATAAATAAACAAGTGGTATGGTAATTTTTTTTTTTTTTACTGTATAAGTAACCTTATATCTACGAACCCGCAAGGGTGTAAATAAATAAAAATAAAAATAAAGTGGAGGTTGGGCCACTGCACCATATTGTAATGATCTGTAGGGGTTGGGCCACTACACCATATTGTCCTAAAAGGCAGAGATTGTGCACCAAAAAGGAAATTAATCCACATGTTACAACGCTTTAAAAAAATGCAAGACGTATGAAGGTAGTGAATTATGCTAATAAGAAATTTAGATTGGGAGAGACGTAATTAAATTTTATTATTTAATTGAATATTTCCAATTAAAATAATAATAAATCTACATTTATATGTTTATATATTGATTGGAAGGCTTCTGACAATGATCACTTATTTCCATTAAATCCCCTTTAGGCCTTTGGGATACCTACTACTGTCTTATATTATGTAGTTGGGGCTTGCTACTTGTTGGCCTGTTGGGGTAAAAAAACTTGATGTGTTT
Organism: Pinus taeda; assembly: GCA_000404065.3. Lineage (NCBI taxonomy): Eukaryota > Viridiplantae > Streptophyta > Pinopsida > Pinales > Pinaceae > Pinus > Pinus taeda. The sequence continues at coordinate 374,667 of APFE031470980.1, read as the reverse complement.
TTTTTATCTTGCTGTTGGAGTCTATGGAATAAGAAATAAATTTGATAGCTTGACAAAAGTGGCTGAGAAAAGATTAATCTCTCCTACCTTGACAGAACTGATGGTTAAGATCAACACCTACAAGAACTTTATTGTGGAATATTGTTATGTAAAAATTAGTTATTTTAGGTTATTATTTAATTTTAATTTTAATTAGATGAAAGGGCACGATCATAAGATCATGCCCTTTCCCAAAGGGTGCCCATGGCGGTATATAAGCCAGGCAACCCATTGTAAACAATCATCTATCTACTCATCATTTTTAATAAGATATTTTATTCATATATATTCTGTGTATCAAAATTTACCGCTTCATTTGGTATCAAAGCCATGTTTGGCTAATCACCAGGGCTTTGGCTAACAACCTATCATCAACCTTGTTGTTATCATAGTTGAAGCGTTACGCTATATACTGGGAGATTCTCCATTTTTTAGGTCCTTGGCCATTTGCTACTAATTAAAAAAATAATAATAATAAAGAATAAAGAAGAAGGGTATTAAAAAAAAAAA